>CM042873.1:9347542-9383941 GCA_023658055.1 Thaleichthys pacificus
TCAACTGAGTGGCTGTCGATTGGTAGATGTTCCTCCCATCCTGGAAGAAAAAAGGAAATCATAACAAAACCATTGGGTGGTATAGGATTTGTTACAGGAGTATTTGATGGTCTTTGGTAAGTTATTGACTTGTCATACCGCATGCGGTTTTGTGGTTGTGAGAAAATGGGCCTTTTTCCACACTCGAAGCAGTGGCCACAGTGCTAGAACACTGAGTCGTATTCCTTCCAGGAGCGATTGTCCATGAACAGAGACAAAGCCAGAGACTGACTCCCACACACGGCCACACCTGATCTGCACCAGCACGACGAGACAGAGAAGAGGAACGCCAGGGAGGAAGCTATGGAGCAAGCCTCCGCGAAGGAGCAGGAGTCCAGGAGAGCCCTGCAGGTAGCCCCCCTTTAATCTCGCCAGAACGGCCAAACACGACAGTCATCATCAGGTCCTTGTTTCATGCCGGAACCCTCCGGGTGGCAGGCTCAAGTAACGACGAAGCACAAAGAAAGCCAAAGAATACCGCTCTCCCCCCCCCTCCCCCCCCTCCCCCATCACCCTCTCCTCCTTCTCCACCACCAACCCTTAATATTGATTACAGACACTTACAAAGTGGTTGCCAGGGGAACAGGGATTCTTGAGCGACGGTGCCGGTACGGAGGAGAACACATAGACGTGCGAGAGGCTGAGGATCTGAGCCCAGGATTCGCCCATCTCAGAAGGCTGATCCTGGATCAGGTGCCCCACTAAAGCCGTCTAATCCCAATCAACACAAACGCTGAATCTGGATCAGCTCGCTTTCCTCCGAGATGATGCGCGGGTAGGAGGGTTGCTGATCAATCGGAAATGTTGCTCGATACCTGGCGTTCTCTTCTACCCTCGTCTACGCAGGCCGACCCACACAGGGAAACAGTCCCAGCATGACTTTGTGGCCACCCAAAAACACCAAACAGCAGGAAAACACATCATGGGACCAAAACAAAATGTCAATTATGTTTTAGTCTGGGTAAATAGGACTCGAGCGAACCACATTTTCCCTCCAGTTTCCACAGCTCAGCATTCCCACAGGAGACAGTGCGATGCTTAATGTCTGGCATCCATTCTGTTTGTAGGACTAACTAAGGATGCCATCACTCCCGAGTTTAATACCACTTTATGACTAATGATTACTGAAGTTTCTTGAGGTCATCATGCGTTGCTCATTACATGGTTTGACATTATTCACACCCACAGTACGGTCAATGTGTACAAAGAGCCAACATCTCCACAAATAAATACATATCTATCCACTGCTGTGCTATGGAGGTGCCAATGACATAAGGGGGGTGACAGATGACTGGTGTGATTATTTTTAAACAGACAGTGCCGTAGCCTAGCTTGGGCGCTTTGAAACAGAGCCTGTTATCGCTTTGTTCAACAGACAGACATCTATAGGGTTGTGGTCCTACAAGTGCTACCATGTTCCATATTGGGAAGGGAACATAAACATAAAACCTTTTTTTCGACAAGGTAAATGATAAAAGTAGGTTTTCACTCTCAGAAACGCTGGTTCATAAATGTCAAACGAGCTAATGGATGTTCCACAAAGATATTCCACAGAGACTGTGGCTGAATGCCGTGCTGAGATGGTTCTATTTCTACCATACAATGTTAAAGGGCGGATGCACTTTTCTTGTGCACAAAAGCTTTGAACTTTAACAGCTGACGGCTGAAGAAGTAACACAATTACAATCCTTTGATATACTGACTTCACCCATGTATGGAATTTAAGACGCCATGAAGAAACAGCTTTTAATTAGCTGGGTCTACATCACGCATTATAAGTAATGTTAGACGTGTTTTTTTTTTGTTTTTTGTTTGTTTTTATCCCACACACTGTGGCAGGTATTTGAATGACAGACACAGAAACGTATAAAGTAAAACAAACAAATAAAACACGTTTAAGTAATAGAGTACAATGGTTGACTCTATATGCTATATAATCCTAATTAAATCCATATAGCCAATAACCCTTAACTACATCTGGTCATTTGATATATTGGGTTGCATTAAAGGGGTAGGACAGATGCTGTCTATTAAGTTACACTTGGAATTATTGGAATTATCTGCCAGTATCGGTTCATCTGGAGACATGCCATTAATGCATCAACTATGTCTTCCAGCTATGTGCGGCACAGGCAAGTCAAGTTTTCTCTTCGGCTAAGTGGTGACTGGTGAGTGAGGCTTGCAGGGAATCAGGCAGCGAAGGAGTAAAAAGTGAACGAGCGAGGGAGGGAACGAGTGCGCGCGCGCGCGTGGAAGCGACAGAACCAACGCCAGCGGACCTCAGGACGGAGGCTGAACGCAGAGTGTCGCGGTTCCCGTTTGAGCTACTGAAAAATCTTCTAACTCACAACGAACGCAGGAAGCTGTCCATCAGCCGAACCTGCTGAAAATGATTCTCAAACTCGTCCATCTCCTTGGATTGCTGGTCTGCGGCAGTCAAGGTAAGGATGAGGGCTCCTTGATGTGTTTCGGGGGATAAGTTGTTTTTTGCGCCCACTCTCATCCATGTATCTGCAGGGGCAGTTTGTTAAGGAGAGCTGGGTGAAGGGGACGAGAGAGAGGGGCGGATTGTTTGGCCGAATGTGTTTTGTAGTTAGAGCACGTATTTCAAGGGTTGGAATGGTTGCTTTTTTGAGAGGAGACCCTGACATTCGTTTTCTTGATGGATCTGTTTAGATCTGAGTGCATTTTAAGTACACTTCTAATCGTGACACCAATTCCTGTGTGACCATATGATTATGAACTGGAGATTGATTCGTGGATAATGTATGGGGAGATTAGGATGTTGTAGAGATTGTTGTTGGTGAAAATGGAACATGGTAAAGTGCACTTAATTATGTTTTTCTTCCTTTTAAACCAGAAACCATTACATGATTTGAGCCTCAATGTGAAGCAGTGTATTACGTTTCTGTAATTTGAAGGTTATTAATCTGCGATCTGACTCATATTCATTCACATAAGCAAGGCTAGAACTCTAAAATCTACTATCCATATCCTATTATCAGCGATGCGTTTCTCGAGGAGCGTGATAGGTTTATTGAGCATGGTTGAGAGAGATAGGCCAATGCCATTCGTCAATCACTATGGCTAGTCAGATGTACACCATTTGCACTACAGTGTTTAGCATCTACATGTTCTGAAAGTGGCTGCTTCTGAACTTACCAGCCCATTCACGTCCGTGAAACTCGCAGCCGCTCAGATAGAGACGACCAGGTAGGCTACTGTAGCACTTGTTTGTGGCACAAAGCCCGGTTCCTTGCACGGAACGGCAGGTGGGAGTAGAGTGCTGCAAACTGCTGTTGAGGATATTAGTAATCGTCGTACCACGTTCCATACACGTCGGCAGGAGACCTATCTTGGCTTATCTACAATGTTCCGTGCGCTCTTGCCTGTCCTCGTTTTAACAGCTCTCAGGTGCTATAGCGCACGACTTTCTCTTTCTTTCTTTCTTTCTTTCTTTCTTTCTTCTCTCTCTCTCTTCTCTTCTTCTCTCTCTCTCTCTCTCTCTCTCTCTCTCTCTCTCTCTCTCTCTCTCTCCCTCTCTCGTTTACATCTGTTGTATCTTATTTTAGTTTGATCTATTTCTTCTGAATATAATATAAGATTGTCACTGCATACCATGGCTGTTACTGTATATTTTCATTCTTGGAAATACCAGCATTGCTATAGTCATGGGTTTGTGGAGAGTTCCTTGACACGCAATAGCCAAGCTAAATCTTTTCCTGGGGTCTGCATATCTTGGCTGAGCTAGATCATTCTGTCACAACCCTCAGTCCGCTACTGGTGAAGAAGGAACATTTTAAGCTCAATATAGAGCTCGTTTTTCTCCTCTCCCTCTTTCACTATTAAAGTGCCCATCATCCAGATAGCATGGACAGCTTTAGCTGCATGGAGCAGACATATTGGTTGTTCACCAACGTGTTTTGCAGACATCTTCTTTTCGATTCATGCCAGTGTAAGCACATACTTCTTCTCTAAGGAAAACATTAGCATTAGAAATCACAGAAGCTTGCTCCTCTTGAAGGCTGGTAATTGCTTATGCACCCTTGAAGGTTGATGTGTTTTCTTTTCTCGGTAAGTATTCAGTGAAATGAATTATAATTCAGGCTCTCCGGTGCTCACCAGAGACGATCCAGCAAGATGTTAAGTGCCATAATTAAGATCTTTCTTGAATCAGTGGTAAAAATGTCAGCGACTAAGGCAATAAAAGATGTATGCTCCTGTGCTTCGGTGTCTGCACACTAAGGGCAGGCATGCAAACACATTTGTTTCCACACACACAGGAGCACTCACAAATGGTCAACACTCTGTGACAGTCAACTTGTAGAAATTTGGAAAAAAAATCGTTTTTTCGAGAAAAAAAGAGGACACGTTCGTAAGAGGGACGTTTTTACTGGGACCAATGCTTACACAACTTTCACGTTTCCGTACAAAATCCCCCCCCCACCCCCCCCCCACCCCTCCCCCCTTCACATTTCTATCATGCCTGGGTATACTATTAAATGCCTCTTCAAATAGCTTAGCACACACAATCCTTTCCTATTATGTAATACCACTCACAAAGTCCCATTAAAGACATGCAAAGCTGTTCACATAAGAAATGGCCTGTCTCTGCTCCGTGCACTGAAATTGATTGCGGTATTTGATTAATAGAGTGGGAAGGGGAACACACATACACAGAGTGCGTATATGAAAATGGAATAGGCCCCTGAGGGAAGTGCATATGAAAAATCAATTTAAAGAACGACTGCAGTCAGCAGGCCCTCAGAATTGTACAAAGGGCAATCTCAATGTTATGGATATGCTATTTATTTCCTTCTTCTGCTTTTGATTTTTCATATATGGCCTTTAGCACTTTATCCCGCTAGGCGGGGAATGGGGCTAGAATTAGCATAGATGCGCTGTACATAAAGACTGGCAAGGAAATGCTTGTTTTCATCTCTCCGGAGATTCTGCCATACTATGCCAGAGCAGATTTCGCAAAGCATCAGGTGCAAAGTTTGCCTCGTTGGATTTCCCAGTTGGAGTACATGAAGAGGAATGCAGCCAGACTTAGGTGGTGTGAAAGGGATTTTAGTGTGCCAAGTTATTCAACCAGTGTGAATATCGTGATACATTCATGAGGCATGGATATTCTGTCATATGTTGAATGTGCTTGGCGACAGTACTTATAATTCCTGAGATTAAAAGACTGGAAAACAAGGAGGAAGGCCCGGGGAAGCAAAGGCAGAAGACAAGGAGATGGAAAGAGAGATATTGAGTTTAAAAATTCATTCGACTGAAGTGAATCCGATTGCATCAAGTCAAATTGCATTGCGAGAAATTGAATCTCTCTCTATGGAGTTCGAGTTGTGCCAAAATTAATCAAATGTAATTGAATCCTGTCGCGATGGAATTGAATTAGGCCGGGCTGACGTGATTGGGAGAGACATCTGCCTGTTCTCGTGTCTTCCTATTGGTTCTGTTGTGTTTCCATCAGTGCGTCTGTTTCGCCTCACCAGGGGGCCCTTCCTGGCCCTTGCCCATTTGAATCTTGCCAGTCTAATGCCGCTCTAATGCCTGCCTCGTGCTAGTCTAATGCCAGTCTCATGCCACTTTAATGCCGGTTCAATGCTAGTTTGATGGGCACAGCAGGGATAGCAAGTGTGTACCCTGGGTATTTGTGAGGCAGACTGGGGATTCTGGGCTTGTCGTGGGAGCTAGGAGAAGAACAGAATGTCTGCCAAACAGGTTGATGGCCTCATACACACACACATCACACATGCAAGTCTGTTTTACTATTCTTATGGAGATTCACCTTTCACTCCCGTTCAAGATCCTGTTTTCCCTAACCCGAACCCTAACCTTAAACCCAAACAATAAGCTCCTAAACATAACCTCAAAACTATCCCTAACTCCTAAACACAAACCTTAATATTTATTAATTTATCAAATTGATTTGACAGGGACAATGCAGATAAACATAGCTGTAGAGCAAAGTTTGCATCCGATGTAATGCACATAGAGATTATAGCAAGTGCTAATTTTCAACTCCCCTCCCTGGATGGGCCTTTCTACAATAACACACAACAAAAACAATATACAGTTTTAAAAATCCAAATAAAAAAAGTACAATATAATTCTAACACTAATGCTAACCCTAATCCGAAAACCCTCTAAAACCCCATAGAAATAGCACCAGTAAAGACCGAGGAAAATGGCCCCAAACGTTCACATTTGACTTGTTTTCCTATTCTTTGAGGGAACCTCTCCATTCACACGCACACACAGCCAGACACCCCCTGCCACTCAAAGCCCTTTGAGCAGTCCATTGTTCCTCCATGGGACAAGGTTGTGGGTCCGGGCCTGGTTCTGGTACCGGCGGGCATAATTAAATGGAGCATTGAGGGAAGGGAGAATGGCAGGAGGGGACCCAGAGAGGCCCCATACACCCTGACCCAGTTAGACAGTATAATAACTTTGCTGACTGCAGATTTGCTCTGGACCTGTGGCATCGACCTGCCTAAGGCAGAGACACAAACAAGTCAATAGGAAGAAAGTCTGAAATGAATTGAGCTCAGCCAATGAATGAATAAAAAGTCTGAGCGTGGACGGTAACCCAGTACGGCCAGGTGCTGTTACTGCAGGTGCATCCAGAGAGAAAACAATCAGAATGCCTGCGTCAATAAGT
This sequence comes from Thaleichthys pacificus, assembly GCA_023658055.1. NCBI lineage: Eukaryota > Metazoa > Chordata > Actinopteri > Osmeriformes > Osmeridae > Thaleichthys > Thaleichthys pacificus. The sequence continues at coordinate 9,354,252 of CM042873.1, forward strand.
TAGGTATTACTGGAGAGAACAATGGCTGGACACCTTGCTGTTTCCCCATGTCGAGAAACTCCTAGCCCGATGCAAGTGACTAGACTGACAGATGCAGAGATAAGAGAGAGAGAGAGAGAGATGAAGGGAGGGGCTGACATCTAGTGAGATCGATCGAGCCATTGTCACAGCTATTATGGGATGGACAGGAGGGATGCATTGACAGCCGAGGAATGCAGTCCTGCCGTTTAGAGCTGAAGCCCGGCTTTACCCAGGGAAAGCACTAGCGTTAGTAATAGAACGCCTCTGTATTGGTTTGTCCATCAGGGAGATTGAGGAAGGGACTTATGCTAATGCTAGCAGCGTTGGACAGCAGACACTAATGAGGGGTGGTGCAGGGTCCGCATTGATTTCCCTGGTGCTCAGTCACACCGGGCTAGGCGGGAACTCACACCCCCATCATACTGAAGAGACTAGAGGAGGCAGTGTGGTAATGCACACCAACCACGTCGAGTACCTGCTCACACACACACGACCGCTCGCGCACGCACACACCGCCTGCCTGCACGAGGCAATTAATGACCATTTCAACGACAAAACGAGCCTTCACATGTCTCAAAGCGCCGCACAATGGAGCAGTACTTACATCCTCGGCAAAAGCACGGGGAACGCAATCGGCTTTGACACAAGAGTGACAGAGGAGGGACAGTAGACGGGGGAATGGAGCAACAAACGTTTACAAATGATTTGGAAAAGGAGATCTGCCCCCCTCACGTCTTTCGCTCCCCTGTTCTCTCCCTCTCCCTCCCTCCCTCTTTCTGTTCTTCCCCCCCCCCCCCCAAACCATTCGCCCCCACCGTCCCCCCCCGTCCTCCCCTACTCTCTCTCCAGTCATCCGCAGAAGAACAACGAGCTCCCGGCTGGTCTCCTGCTGCTTAATTAACCCAAACTGTGATTGATGGGCTCTCCAGCAAGTGTCGTGTGGCGCTGCCACTGACCCGCCTAGGGAGACTGGCCCAGTCTGCCAATCACAGCTCTGCATTCCTAATGGTCTGGAAAAGCTCACCAAGCACACCTCATCATGCACGACTTCTCCCCGAGAAGGGCTAGCTTTTCCTCTCTGAAGCAGGGCTGGGTGGTCTCTATGGGCCCCGACTAGGGTCCTTATCTCCTATCCGCTCGCGTTGGCCTCAGATTACTCCCAAGGCCTGCTGGGCTGGCGCTGCTAGGAAATGATGCAGATGTGAGAGTAGAAAGGGAATCCGTCTTCTCAGATTCTGTGCCCGGAGTCTCAGACTCTTGTGTACGTGGGAGGGGGGGGGGGGGGGGGGGGGGGGGGGGGTGCAGTGCTACCGTAGATGAGAGAGAGGACGGACACTGGAGACGCACCGTGCCACAGATCGACTTCCCAGAGGTCGCGTCTCTCAGCCGGGCTTCCCGTCGCCGCGCCGACGGCCGGACTTCAAACGGAATCTCAGAGTGTGTGTGTGTGGGCCGGACTGTGTAACACGAGGAGAAGTAGCTCTCGCTGGACCTTTGTTTTGTTTTTTTGGTTCCCTCATCTACTCTACTCTTTTTTAATTTAATTTTTTTCATACTCGGGGCCGCCTGTCTCTATTTCTCATCTCTCTTTGTCATCGACTCTTTATGGCAGCCATCGCACAGCCCCCCTCCCCCCCGACCCCCCGACCCGTCTCTGATGTCTGTAGGGAGGAGATATCTCTCCTTCCCCCCTGCGTGAGGACTTTACAAAGCGCCGCGCATGAAGCGAGTCATCGTCAAAGAAGCTAATGACGGAGTTATTGCAGAGATAGAGATTTCAATTTGCATATCATTCACTCTACAAGGTGGTTCGCTCTGCCTCTCCGGGTGAATCATGGGGCAGCATTCTCTCAGCGTTGTTTACTTAACTCTCCGTCATCTTATCTCGCAGGATCCAACAGCAGCTCCTGGAGTGTTCACAAGGTGTGTCAGCTAGGCGGACAGAAGTGGGTGTTTTTAATTACTTCTCTCCTGAATTGATATCCCTCCCCGTTCCCCCGTATTCTCTGGATTCCCTCCCAGCCCTCGGTGGGGGCAGCGCAGACCCTTCATGCCCACGATGCGTCGAGTAACCAACGGCGTCCCGTGTCGGCGGGAACGAGCCAATGAATCTGCTTTAATTAAGTCTCATTTTAGCGAGGGCCGGCTAGCGGGCCTACGGATGCGTTTGGGCTCCAGATGGAATAGTGTCTCCCACATGCCAGTTCTTCTGGTTCTCCTTCTTGGAATGCACCTCGGGACCCCTACCCGAACCCCTCAGAGGTGCAGCGCAGTCTGTGGACACCTCGGACTCCTCCCACGGAAATCCCTGCAGTCTTCCATTTGTTTGTTTTCTCCTCAGAGAAAGGCTGTTTTTACGAGAATGTTTTTTTTTTTTTTTTACCATATGCTCGATGCTCTCTTGTGCTTTTGCGGCTAGCGTTTGGGTGTCCTCTGTGGCAAAACGTGCGTGCAGGAGACTGTGGAGCATGTGTGTGGGGGGACTCGTGGGAGATCTGCTGTGGGACGAAGGAGCATGTCGCTAATTCAACCAGCGCTGTTCTGAATCATGTACTTTTTACCTTTTCGTTTAATTTCATTACAAACCACGACTCCATTACAACACTAACAGTCGAAAAGTGCTGGCACTTGTCAAGAAAGCCTGTGTTCCTGCTAAAAGGGCGGTTATTATGCAGATAAAGAACTGTTGTCACAGAGAGGGACGACTAGGTTTGATAGCAGACTAGCGCATGGACCTCAGCCCCAGGCCTCAGGTCTTCAGACGTGGACTGTGATCCTGACCATTCCCCTATTCCCCCACCCAGAGTCCCTTGTGGATGTCTGTTGTGGTCGAGTAGTGCTGTAATGACCACCATAGGGAACCAGAGGAGCTCAGAGCTCACACCAGGAGGCACAAACACTACTGCAAAAGCTAGAGCCAAAATGGAGTCTTCCAAAAACTCGAGATTGGCAGGTGCGCGTTGGCCTGGACAGAATAGCTAACTGCTAATCTGAAGGTCAGTCTAAAATCAGACACACACATTCTCTCTCTCACGCACACACACACAAACACACAATCATAGTCCAGCAAATAAAGAAAAGCGTCGTAAGATATTTCAGGGGTGAGAGAGCGAAAAAGAACACCGAAACAATTTTACAGTTGCGCCCCGCAACTAATTCATAAAGGCTACGAGGGTATTGGAACCCGGGGGAATGATAGATTACTCCTACACTTGAGGCTGAGATCTCAGCAGAAAACACAAACACATTGTATTGCAGTCGAGTCAATAAACACAGCCAGCTCAGCCACCGCCACACTGCCATGAGGGATGCTTCAACCACTGTCCCAGAGGAGGTGGCCAGAGCCACAAATTAATGGAGTGGCCCCAGATGATAGGGCCGTTTCATTTGGAACCGTCACGCTACATAAAACCCTGCAGAAATGAGGAGTTCGCCCGGGTGGCCGCCCCCCCCCCCCCCCCCCTCCACCCTCCTCTTTCGGGAGAGTCTTAAAATAACCCTGGCTGATTGTGTGTGTGGCCAGCCCCACCACCTAGCGCCCTCCCCGCCGCCCCCTCCGTGCCCCCCGAGGGGGCGGGGGGGTGCATGCCCAGTCTGGCTCGGGCGCAATCACCGGAGCACAAAGACCCGCCTGCCCGGCGGTGCCAGCGTCATCGTCTGGCTTTTTCGGAGGTGAGGTTATATAAAAGATTCCCGCTCCAGTTTATAGTCCCTCCGTACCTTGTCTCTTTGTGTTCTGGCTCTGATTTCCTTCCAGCACTTTTAGGAGTTAGCGGGGATAGAGGGAGCTCTGGTGATGAGGGCTCTTTTTAAAATTGCTTTCTGCGGCGATAATGCTCCCATGAATTACGCATGATTCCCGACTATTCATCTTCTCTCCTCATCTGCAACACACTCATCCACTGCCACCGCCACGCTGCCATGCCGTGCACACACACTTAGACGGCACTCACCGACATGCGGCACACACACACACGCACACTGCACACACCACACACGTCAAACAGCACACGGGAGGGTATAGGAGGCCCCCGTGGGGGGCAGAGTCCGATTTTGGGGGAGATTTAGCAATCAACGTCTTCCTCCACCTCATCATCACCCTCTCCTCAGAGCTGCAGAATACACCTTGGCTATGACCAGCGAAAACCGAATTCAGCAAAGTCTGGGGAGGTGGGGATTAGCAGGTAACTTAGCGCAAACCTCAGTGGACCAGAAGCACGCTGTCTGCTTTAATGTTCCCCTCGGCTCGCTTGTGTAAGTAAACCTTCCATGTAGCTCACAGGACTAGTTTGGGCTTCGTCTGGTTCTGTGTCGGGCTCCGTGCACCAGTTATTTATTCTCTTGTTGTGTACCTTAGTCAGATTATAAATACCTTAACTGATGGCCCGGATCCAGCAGTCTGCTTTAGTCTTCCCAGGGAATGCTAATTTACAAATCACCTGCACACCTGTCTTTTCCTTCTAGAGTACAGTTGGTTCTCTACACCTCAGCTAAAAACAGTTCAGGAACGGCAGAAAGAAGTCAATCCAAGCGCCTAGATCCAACTTGAACACATCTAATATACTGTATCTTTATTTCCATTTAGTATAATGTCTTTGAGTCCTAAGGCCCTGTTGGCTTTTGAAACTAATTCAAAATGTGTTTTGTTGGAATTGGATTGACTAGCCTCAGGCTGATGGTTTTGCATGAGAAGATGAAGTGTGTTATGGCTTTTCGCTATCACAACAGTACATTTCAGACACCACCAGTAGTGCATCCCCTGCCCTTCCCTCGTCTGGCATCCCCAATAGTGAGTGCTTATTAGAAACAGTTTCTCAACAGTTGTGTGACACTATGCTGGAGATGCAGCATAGGTTCCAGTATAATGTGAATTCGACTCACATGCTTTGCCCCCTTTTTTTTCCGAGCGGCGGCTTACCAAACAGCTCCCTTGTGTAACTCGGTCCCTCGAGCCCAGAGGCTCTCCCACATTGCCGTCCCAGAATGCATCAGGGACCCTCGAGAGGCGCCATTCGTTTTGGATGGAGGAAGTGTTGACTGGGATGAGAGGAGGGGGGGGGGGGGGGGGGGGGGAGGCTGTGAGCGCTGTGTGAAGCACAGGCCAAAGGCTCGGCCGATGCTCTGTCTCCCACGCTTAGTTGATAGCGGAGCTTTACCTGTGATAGATGGAAGGCGACGCCCGGTGCTGTAAACACCTGGGACCGTGGAACACCCACAACTAAGCCCCGTGACGGGGGCCCTTTGTGGATCTCTGACGCACACCCCGGAACACCGACAGACGGCACAGGCTTCCGTGTCTCGGACCCGCCGCTGATGCGATCGCTACGGCGGCGAGCGATCTGCTGCTGTACGACCGGCCACGGTCATCACGCTGTGAAATGTGAGTGTGAACGTGTGTAAATCAGATGTGATGGGGATTCCCATATTTCATCCAGTGGGGCTGATAAAGTGGAACAAGATGTAACCAGGGGAGGATGAACTGAGACGACGAGAGAGATAGAGAGGGGATAGAACGGAGAAACAATGAGAGAGGAAGAGAGGGGAAGAGAGGCGGTCTGTGTGTGTGTGTGTGTGTGTGCGTGTCTTCATCAGTGGTTCTGCTTACTCTCAGATTCCCCCTGTTTCGGGGTTGCTCCTCTCTGGCTCACGGCCCCTGAGATTTGACTCACGATGCTGCTCTCACATCTCCCCGTATCAGCAGAATAGCATGCTAACCAGATCCCTCCCAATCATCTCTCTCTCTCTTTTTCTCTCTTTCTCTCTCTTTCTCTCCCTCTCTCTCTCCCTCTCTCTCTCCCTCTCTCTCTCTCTCTCTCTCTCTCTCCCTCTCTCTCTCTCTCTCTCTCTCTCTCTTTCTCTCTTTCTCTCCTCTCTCTCTCCGTCTCTCTCTCTCTGTCTCTCTCCTTCACCTCGCTCTATCTCTATCTATACCTCCTTCTGTCTGTCTCCCCCCCCCCCCCCCCCCTCTATCTCTCTCTCACACTCAGGCATTCTAAACCTGTTTATGGTCCTGGAAGAGTCTCTTACCTTCTCTACACTGGCCTGCTGTAATTCACTCTCTCTTTCTTTGACAACACCTTTCCTGTTCTGCATTCTGTCTGCCTCGTTCCCATGAAGTGATTACGTGAGGTGAACTGATCTGATTGGCCCAGGGAGGCCACCGCCTCGAGAAGCACCATTAGATCAGTCAGCCCCTCAACATTTGTTTGTGGAAAACCCCCCATAGTCGAATCACCCAATCAGCACCCGGAGCACCGGACACTACAGACCAATCAGTTGTCTGCTTTTGATTGTCCTTCAAGCCCCAGATAATAAAGAGGTGCAAGATCTCGTTATCGGTGTCCCAGCTCGGAGATGTAAACACTTCCGCCACAGACCTAGCAACACTCTGCCGTCACGAGGAGCACATCATTATCTCTGTGGGAAGACATGGGCTCCGTGCGAGGCCTGAAGTGTTCTTAAGGTTTCCACGCGACGCCGCGCTCCCGCCGCGACGCGCCACGCAGACGGCTTCACGCTCGCGGCAGACGCCGCGCGCGCGCCATCGAGGAGCGACACCTCGTCGTCGTAGCCGGCTCTTCTAATGAACAGGAAGGAGGTGAAGTTTGCGTCCTGGCCTGTTTTCGCGGGAGCGGGGGGTGTGTGGGATGGAGGGGCGGGGGGGGGAGGAGGAGGAGGAGGAGAGATAAGGGGCGAAGATGGAGAGAAAAACGGAAAGATTGAGAGGGAAAGGGAGGGGGGGGGTGGACACAGCCTCTGAGAGGAGGGGAGAGAAGGAGAGAGAGGGATAGAAGGAGAGAGAGGAGAGAGTGGAGGGAAGGAGAGAGAGGGAGAGAGTGGGAGGGAAGGAGAGAGAGGGAGAGAGTGTGGGAGAGAGAAGGAGAGAGAGGGAGAGAGTGTGGGAGAGAGAAGGAGAGAGAGGGAGAGAGTGTGGGAGAGAGAAGGAGAGAGAGGGAGAGAGTGTGGGAGAGAGAAGGAGAGAGAGGGAGTGAGTGTAGGAGAGAAAGAGGAACAAGACAGAGGAGAATGAAAGAGAGTGTCTGTGTGTTAGTCACGCAGGGAGCCTTGTGGCGGGGTGGGGGAGACCAGTCTTTGTTTGCTCTGTAAGCCCGGCGATGCTATCGGCACTAATCTGCCGCTGTATTGTGCTGCTGGGAGCTAATAGATGAGGTGGCTTCACTCCAGCATGGGGTGGATGGTGTGTGTGTGTGTGTAGGTGTGTGTGTGTGTGTGTAGGTGTGTGTGTGTCCAGAACCAAGGAAGATAAGAATCCCTGCGATGACCTCATAGTTAGCCCGGGTCCCAGATGGCTCGGCACTAGACGATGCAGCAATTACACAGCACAGAGGAGTGTGTGTGTGTGTGAGTGTGTGTGTGTGTGACACCAGCCATACAATACGGCGCAGGTCGGTCAGTGACAGCGAGCCTACGGTGATTGACAGTCCTACTGCCTCTTCCATCACAGCAGCCGTCTCGCGTCACAGTCGATATCTCTTCATAAGTGCTTTGATTACAGAACCTGTGTGTGTGTGTGTATGTGTGTGTGTGTGTGTGAGCATGTGTGTCCTCGAGGGCCATCCGAATGTGTGTTAATTCAAGTGACAGTGGCTGATGGCTTTCTTTGGGTATGTGCATTTGCATGCGTGTGTTTTATATTTGTGTGTGTTTTTGAGATGTGTGAGTGTGTGTGTGTGTTGTGTGTGTGGTGGACAGAGGAGCCTAGGGTGATTTATGGTCTGTTTTAAAGCAGGCAGTAGAAAACATTATTAGACAGCACTCCAGACTACTGTGGCCTGACAATGAGAACAGCCCACAGCACCCTGGGATCACCGTCTGTAATTAGTCTGGAAACCCACCTGTTAGAGAGAGAGAGAGAGAGAGAGAGAGAGAGAGAGAGAGAGAGAGAACGAGAGAACGAGAGAGAACGAGAGAGAACGAGAGAGAACGAGAGAGAGAGAACTAGGGAGAGAAAGAGACAGAGGATGAAAGAGAGAAAGAAGAGGAGAGAGAGAGATGAGAGAGATGAGAGAGATGAGAGAGGGAGAAGGGAGGAGGGAGGAAAACAAGAGAAATGGAGAAGAGAAGGTGACTTCTATGTACAGCAAAGAGTAATGAAGGGTTTTAGGAAGAAGAGAGAGATGGATGGAGGAGCTGGAGGGGGAGGGGAGAGATAAGGGGGGGGAATATGACTCACAGGAAAGGAGGAATGAGAAGTGGGATAAAATAATGTTTGGAATATATCGGTTTGGGTTACGTGTGTGTGTGTGTGGGTTGCGTGCGGGTGTGTTGTTGTGTGCGGGTGTGTGTGGTTGCGTGTGTGTGTGTGGTTGCGTGTGTGTGTGTGGTTGCGTGTGTGTGGTTGCGTGTGTGTGTGTGTGTGGGCTTTGCTCTGACGTGGGCTCAGCTGTGTGCATCCGCTCACATCACCTAGATGACAGGATATCACTACAAACACACACACACACGCACGTACACACACTCTGAAACTCAGAAGCACACAGGCATGCACTCGTGCACAAACGCACACACACCCTTTGCTTCTTTCACTCCAGTATGGGTGTTGACAGGCCAGGAGAAACTCCATTAAATATTCACAAACCCTTTCTGCTGTTTTGGCGATACCTGTCATAGCATCTCACTGAGGTCTCTCTTTGGTGTGTGTGTGTGTGTGTGTTTGTGTGTTTCTCTCACAGTAGGAATGCTTATTTGTTTTGCTGTTTTCTTATTGCCCATCGTCCATCGCTTATGGTGTGTGTGAGCTCGCGTCTCGTTAGTGGGCATCCCATAGGAGGCTCTTTCTGGGTCTTCATGCATAAATGAGGGTGTTTGTTGTGGAAGTGCATGTGTGCATGTTCCATTCCCACAGTCCTCACTAACTCCCGGAACATAATTGAGCTTCAGCCAGAATCCTCACCCTCTCTTTGAGCTGGCAAAGTGTTGCGTTGCGCTTACATCAACCAAGTGTCTCTCATCTCTCGCAGCGGGGGAAACGCAGAAAAACACCTCCCGACACCTTGGGCCAAAACCCTTGAGGGTTTTCGAAAAAGGTGTGCTAATTGAGTAGACGGGAAGTCACGGAAACAACATGGAGAAGTCAGGAAGAAAGAAAGATGGAACACTTTCCACTCTCCTTATTGAACCTTCCCACTGTCTTTCCTCTGCTCTCTCGCCCTAAACATGCACACGCCCCACACCCACCCTCGTTCCCGTCGGAAAAGCACACTTTTCCAAAAACACTCGGTAATTTAGTCAGTTAGTTAGTGTCTCCCAGAAGTGGTTGCCACCCCCGATTGGCTGCTTGCCGTGGCGTGCCGTGAGGAGGTTGTAAAGTTCGCTGTTAAACACCATCTGCTCCAGCCTTCAGGCTCCTGCAGGGCCTCGAGGACCCAGAGAAGCGAGGACCTGGCCAGGGAGGGTTCCTCTCATGTGGTCCGGGGGTGGGAACATCTCAGGTTCCACACCCTCCGTCATAAACGTTGCTTTGGATGAATTGGTGGATAGATCTGGATAATGTTCAATGGCACGTATTCAAGGGACAATATGTCAGTCGTAACATCTTTGAAGTTCGTTTATTGGGTCCCATCCACACTGTAATTCAGGCTAGAGTTTTAACGGGCGTCAGGTGCGGTTGCCAGGTTGGAGGACTGCCTTGGGTCCCGGTGTACGTCCAGACTGCGAACGTGGTATTGAGTGACGCATCCCAGCCCGGTTTCTGGCGGGAGCAACTCGACATTGTGCTGCTTGACAGAAGGGCGATGTGTCACTGACAGAGCGCCGCGGCAATCTGTCCACGAGCCTCTGTGAACAAGGGGATCAAGTTTACCGTTATAATTCTACAATAGCGTCGACTTAGCATAGATCATTGCTTACTGTTGACACGGTGTCAATTCCTATCCCTCCCCTGCTCATTCCTGTGTTGTTTTCAACCATTCATCACGAGCAGGACGATAATAGAGGATGCTTCTAGCGGCAGTAGCACATGTCATGCGAGCGTTCGTATGCCCCAGTGTTCACACGTGTTTCGAAATGTTCACCATCTGGAGGACTGGCAGGGCCGTGCAGCGATGAGGCCTCTGCGTGTCGGGAAGCTGTCATCCCAGGGCCGGGGGTGGGAGGTGCTGGGGAGTGGGAGCGAGGGAGATCCGAACGCCGACTGAGCTTAACACCTTTTTTGAACGTGTGAAGGAGCGAGGGAGGGGATGAGAGAGAGAACGGGAGAGAGAGAGAGAGATAGAAGGGGGAGGGGTGAAAGAGAGAAGTGGAGGGAGGTATAAAGAGAGGGAGTGAGAGAGAGAGAAGGGGCATGAGAAAAGAGAAGTGGGAGGGAGTGATAAAGAAGAGAGAGGGAGAGAGTGAAAGAGAGAGAGAGAGGAGAGAGAGAGAGAGAGAGAGAGAGAGAGAGAGAGAGAGAGAGAGGGGGGGGGGGAGAGAGAGAGTTAGAGAGAGAGAGAGAGAGAGAGAGAGAGAGAGAGAGAGAGAGAGAGAGAGAGGGGGGGAGAGAGAGAGTTAGAGAGAGAGAGAGAGAGAGAGAGAGAGAGAGAGAGAGAGAGAGAGAGAGAGAGAGAGAGAGAGGAAGAAAGAGATTGAACGAGGGTGTCACTGGCTGTATTTACAGAGGGAGAGACACATGCTAACTTCACGTGCAGCTGTCCAATGTGAGAGCCAAGCATCATTTATTTGAAGACAATAAGGCTTTGCTTCCAGACTGCAACACTGCTGGTCCACTTTCCAGCTAGTATTCGTGTATATGGGTGTGTGCGTGTATTTGTGTGTGTGTGTGGAGGGGGGGTGTGAGCCAGCATTTGCGCTTGTTTGTTTGTGTGTATGTGTACTTGTGCTGAATTTAAGACAGAATGTGTACTTGTGTGTTAGTGTGTGTGTGTGTGCAGTGTGTGTGTGTGTCTAGCAGATGCCAGCCCACCTCAAATTCCTACTCAGAATAAAACGGGCCCCTCAGTCAACAGTGTATATCAGGAGAAATGTAATTGCTTGAGATAAACATTGTCACACGCACATATTGTATTTTTACTCCTGGAGTGCATCATCGTAGCAAGGAAAACTAGCTTAAAGTATGGTGAGATTGAGCAGGAGTGGTCAACAGGTGCCAGATTTAGCTTCAGGATTACAGTTTTTCTGAATTGCTAAAACACTAAAACCCATTGGTTGAACAAAGTTATCAGTTGCCTGAACTCATGTAGCTAATTGTGCAGTCTGTTGTCAATACCTTAAACCATTTAACATGGTAAAACACAATTTGCAGATCTCACATAGACTTTTCAGCAAAACTCTACACATTCTCATTCTCAAAACACATTCTGCACTCTAATGCACATGTCATCCATACTGGTAAATACAAATGGCAACAATCAAATACAAATAGAGAAAACATGTCATTGACTAAACACAACCACTCAAAATTGATTTCACTTGTTTCAAATGATGTGACACAACCAATATAAGCCAGTTCAGAGAACAAACAGGTTGTTGAAGGTGGGAAAATATTCCTTGTGATGTCGACAAAGTGCTCTGGCCTGACCCAGTCCAAAGACAAGAAGAAGCACATTGATCACATGTTTACTCCTTTGATTTTTGTCCCTTTTACTGTATAGTATTGTATACTGTAGTACAGTGCATTGTAGGCTCTATACTGTACAATGAACAAATGGTATGGCCCTGAACATTGTGCTTTCCATTTGTTACAGTAACAGTACTGACTGTTCAATAGATTTAGACTGGTTGCAGGTTCATATCAACAAAGAACAAGAGTGAGTTGTGGGTAGTGAGATGCAGGGTATGGTACTGTATAGGGGTACAAGGAGGAGAAAGAACAAGAACAATTGCAAAGAGCAAAGCAGAGTAGTAATTTCTGATAAATGTTGAGCTACTATGATAGAACATGTTTTCGTTCATCAAAAGACATTGACGGATAAATATGAAATTTGTTTTGAGATTACGTAAAAATGTACTTCTCCTTGAGAACTAACTATATGTTTTGAACAATGTGTTTTACATTTTTTGGTGTATTGTTTACTGACTGCTTGATAGTGTATATCATTTTGATCACTTTGTTTATGATTTGAGAGCAGTGTTTGATTTTGAGCACAGGTAAATCTGTTTTGAGGCGAAAGTTTGATTTTGAGGACAGGTAAAACTGTTTTTGAGGCGAAAGTTTCATTTTGCAAGAGGATTCAGAGGTTTTGTAAATAGATTTTGAGAAAATGGGTGACTGTTTCAAGAATGTGTTTTAGCAATTGTGAAAAACTGTAAGTCTTGAGGGCTAGAAAAGGTTAGCGTACTGATGGAAAGACATTGATCTAGGAGCAGGGAGAAAGAGAGAGATTTGGCCTTGGCCCCCAAAAGGTTTCGCTTGCACTGAAAACTTAAAAAATGGAATGACGTAAACCAATTGAGATGTTGCATTGTAATTTATTTGTGTTCACCGTGCCTGGTAGCTGAGTCGTGTTTACCTTGCGATGCGGCTAAAAGATACTGTTCCTTGACCCTGACCAGCGAAAGAGAACCATGCCCTCCTGATCCTTGATCTTCTACTGTACGGTCGATATGCACTATTTGGATGTTGCTTTGGATAAAATGCTAAATGAATCCAATTTAAAATGTAAATGCAAAGGTCCGTTCCCTACACCACACTGCTCCCCCATCTCTCTTTATCTCTATCTTTGTCTCTCTCTCTTTATCTCTCTCTTTGTCTCACTCTTTCTCTCTCTCTCTCTCTCTCTCTCTCTCTCTCTATCTGTGTCTCTCTACCTTTCCTCTGGGGAAATCAGTGACTGCCGTATCGGCTCCTCTCCCACACTGCCACCCTTAACCCTGCAACAACTGCAAAACAATCTACCTCTCTTGCTCTTCCCTTTCCTCACTCACCCTTTCCTCATCTTCTATTTATTTCTTCATCGTTCACTCGTGTCCTTCCCTCCTCCTCTCTCCTCTCCTTTCTTGTCTCCTCTCCTCCTCTCTTCTCCTCTCTCCTCCTCTCTCCTCTCTTCTCCTCTCCTCCCCTCCACTCCTCTCTCCTCTGTTCTCTTCTCCTCCTCTCCTCTCCTCCTCTCTCCTCTCCTCCTCTCCCCTCTCCCCTCTCCCCTCTCCCCTCTCCTCCTCTCCCCTCTCCCCTCTCCCCTCTCCCCTCTACCCTCCCTCCTCTCCTCTACCAGAGCTCCAACAGACAGTATTGATCAGTTGAGTCTAAGGCGTTAGAATGCCATCCCGCCTGTCTGTTGGGTGTGGGGCTCTGTGGCTGCTCGATAGCGTGGTCCAGGCGGTCAGTGGTGCCCCAGGAGGGAGGGTGACCGTCGCTCTGTCTAACGTAGCCAGCAGGACAGCCTCGCACGCCCTTCCAATCTGCCGCTGGTCCCTCCTCCCAGCCTCCCCTGATCCAGCCAGCAATCTCAGGGCAGGGCCTCCAGTCTTTCTCTATTCTCTCTCTCTCTCTCTCTCTCTCTCTCTCTCTCTCTCTCTCTCTCTCTCTCTCTCTCTCTCTCTGCCTCTCTCTCTCCTTTTCTTCCTCTCTTTCATCCTCTGTCTCTTTCTCTCACGGCCTCTCACTCTTTCGTTCTCTGTCTCTTTCTCTCTCCCTAATTCTCTCTCTCGTTCTCTCTCTGCTCTCTCTCTTTCACTCTCTCTCTTCTGTTATCTTGATTGCCGTCGACTTTTTCCTACCCTGGGTCCATGGAGAAATGTTCGCCCGTGCTGGGAGTGCAGCCTGTGAGGTGAGCGGTGGAGTCGCTCTGTGATTCCCTGAGTAGAGGGGAGCAGGTGTGCCGTGTGACACTGCCTTGAGTCTAATTCATATGAATGTCTCAGTGAACAGACTGTCTGATTACATCAAAACATGCAAGGTCCCTCGCTGTGAGCTTGCCTTTGAGGGGTAGCTGTAGTCTCGCTAAAAACCCCGTCAAACTATCTCTCTCTCTTCTCTCCTCTCTCTCTTTGTATCTCTGTCTCTCTGTCTCTCTGTCTCTCTCTCTCTCTCCTGTTCTCTCACTCTCCGCCATCTTGATCTCTTTTTTACAACACCCAGTTATTTGTTAGTGAATGTGACTTTAGAAGTGTGTCCTTCCCTTGTCACAGACATGCCTTGTTCCTCCACTGTCATTATTCCGAGTCCTTGAGTAAAAAAAATACAAAAATACGTTTTTTTTTTCCCCCAAAACCATCTGTTTACAAAGAGTTTGTCCTTACGGTTTTTCCCACAATTGTTAACACACGTTTCTCAAAACAATAATGGCTTTCTCAAAACTGCACACACAAAACTGAAAACCTCACACACAAAATGCTCAACCTGACACTCCCTTTGCAAGATGACTCTTTGCCATCAAATCTCTTACCTGTTCACAAAATGGAACTTGTGTTCTCATTTGGTACACACAGCCATATTTTCAAATGACACACACATAACATTCATAACAATACACATAACTAAGCAGTTGCTGCACACTACCAATCATTCACAGCACACTGTAGTGCAAAATTGAAACACAATTATAGAAATGGAACACACCATATGAATGACAATGACTCTGCAGAATGAGCCATTTCTCCTTTTGTAAAATGTCTCAGTGTAGGCCTACTTTTTTCATAGTCAAACATAAAACAGCACACAAATATGCAGCAAAGTGTTATTTCGGTACACACAGAGAACAGGCTGACGGTCTGGACATTCCTGAATGTAGCCTGGTCAGCCAGGATCCTAGTTTGTATTTGTCAGAGTGTTTTAGCGTATGTAATACTGCATATGTATATGCAGTATTACAGTACAACAGGCAAATAGATTTCGTACCTGTTCTCCATCCTGAAGGTTCTAATGATGGCAGCAACTGTGAAGCGGCTGAGATTTGGTTGGACCCTCTGGCCAGCCTCCCTCATGCTCAAACCATGGTTGAGCACATGGTCTACCACAGTGGCCCCAATCTCATTACAGATGACCGTTCTCCTTCTTTCTCCTCCTCCTTCTTCTTTTCCTTGTCCTTCTCCTCCTCCTTGTCCTCCTCCTCATCCTTGTCCTCCTCCTCCTCCTTGTCCTCCTTCTCATCCTTGTCCTCCTCCTCCTCCTTGTCCTCCTCCTCATCCTTGTCCTCTTCATCTTTGTCCTCCTCCTCATCCTTGTCCTCCTCCTTGTCCTCCTTCTCATCCTCGTCCTCCTCCTCCTCCTTGTCCTCCTCCTCATCCTTGTCCTCTTCATCTTTGTCCTCCTCCTCATCCTTGTCCTCCTCCTCCTCCTTGTCCTCCTCCTCATCCTTGTCCTCCTCTTCATCTTTGTCCTCCTCCTCCTCCTCTTCCTCCTCCTCTTCCTTCTCTCTGTCCTCCTACTCCTCCTCTCACTCTTACCCCTCTCCTTCTCTGGTTGTCAATATGTTTTACGTAAGTTCTCCATTGTTCACCAAACAAAGGGCCCAAGGCCCTTTTTATGCTGCAGTCCTGATGGTAAATTGCTCACCAGACTTGAGTGTTTAGAGATTTTAATAGTTGTGTGTTGTAGGATTGATGCTTTGAGATTTTACTTGAGAAGTGTGTGCAACAACTGAACATTGTGTGAAAATTGGGTAGAACAATTGGTACATGAAGTGAAGGTTGTGAAATTGTGCCAATATTTGCGTTTTTGTGTGTTAACGATTGTGAAAAACTGTAATCACGGCAACGATCTTGTGGAATATGCTAGAACATGGTCCTCTTTCTTTGATGCTTTCTGGAGTGGATCGGAGAGCATCTAGGCATGGAAGCGTGTATGTATAGTATGTAAGTGTGTATGTAAGTGTGTATGTAAGTGTGTGTGTGTGGTGTGAGGAGTTGGGGAGGAATGTGTAACAGCATCCATCGTTCCCAGGCTCATGAAGCCTAGCTTAGCCTAGCCTAGTTATAATGCCCGTTCTAATGTCCTACAGCAGCAGACCCGGCCGTCCGCCTCTGTGCGCCCCACGCCTGCTGCATACTGCATGGCTGTCCCCTCTTTAAACCCACCTGTCACTTCCCATCTATCTGTCCCCTGTGCACCCTCACACACACACTCACATTCTATCTTAGTCTCTGTTTGCACCATCCCTCTCTGTTTTACTTCACCCACACAAGTCTGTTTGTACCTGTGATTTGCCTGCCGGCCTGTCTGCCTGCCTGCCTGCCTGCCTGCGTGCATGCCTGTCTGTCTGTCTGTCTGTCTGCCGGCTTGCCTGTCTGCCTGCCTGCCTGCCTGCCTGCCTGCGTGCCTGCCTGTCTGTCTGCCTGTCCTGTCTGTCTGTCTGTCTGTCTGCCGGCTTGCCTGTCTGTATGTCTACCTGTCTGTATGCCTGTCCGTCTTTCTCACTATTTGTTTAGCTGTCATGTAACCCTAACCCTCTATGTGTAACTTGCTGGCTCCTGTATCAGCACCAGCTGCAGTGCAGGGGTTTGATTCAAAGTGCAACCCCAGATGGCCTGCTTGGTCCAGGCTCCCCTGTGGAGGTTCTAAGTGCTGCTGTGAAAGAGCTGTCCGGCCGCCAGTGCTGAATTGACTGAGACTCTGACTGAGCTAAGAGGGTGCTGCTGTGGAGCTGTCCATGGTGCTGAATCTGGTTAGCAACCAACTGTCTCAGTTTGGTAGCATTGCAGGGTATAAAGTCAATGGGACTGTGGATTCATACTGGTGTGTGTGTGTGTGTGTGTGAGAGTGTATGTGTAAGAGAGTAATGTGTGTGCTTGCGTGTGTGTGTGTGTGAGAGAGAGAGAGCGAGAGAGAGTGTTCGTGCTCAGTGTTGGCATAAATTGAGTGAGGAGGTTTGGATTTGGAGCTGTTAGATGGTGACACGCGCGTGACAGACGCCTCTGTGCGCAGGCTGGTGAACCTCGTCCCTGCAGGGTGAACACCACCAGCAGCGCGCCGGAGCAGCTGACTAACAGAGGAACGGCGTAAACACGACTCACGCTGAGGACACACGTTTGTCTCCTGGGATCTGTGTTCAGAAGATTCATCCCGGTGTATGTGTGTGTGTGTGTGTGAGTGTGGTGTGTGTGTGTGTGAGTATGTCAGAAGGGGTTCAATGAGCCAAGCCCCAGCATGGGGCTGGGTTCCACAAGTTAACCTCTGCTGCAGCACACACACTGTCAGGAAAACACCTATCTGATCACCGCCCGAGAGATGAAAAGTCATCATGTACAGTACCATCTCAGAATAAAGAGAGGGAGGGGGAGGGGGAGAGGGAGAGGGAAGAGAGGGAGGGAAGGAGAGGGGGGATGAAAGAGAGTTGAAAGATTGAGACTAAAATTAGAGAGAAAAAGAGAGACACAGACAGAGAGGGAGAAATATATATATATATATATATATAGAGAGAGAGAGAGAGAGAGAGAGAGAGAGGAGAGAGAGAGAGAGAGAGAGAGAGAGAGAGAGAAAGAGGCAGTGGAAAGGAGTGATAGAGACAGAAAGACGTCGGAAAGATTTGAAATCATTTCCTAACCCTTTCGAGAGCATGTGGTTTGCCGCCTACGCGGTTTGATTCAGCGTCAGAACCAGAACGCTCGTCCCTGTAATGAGTTTATAGATCTGCTCCCATTGTGTTGCCGTGGCGATGGGACATCCAGATGCGACTGTTTCTGTCTTCAAGGAATGTCAAAGTGAGATAATCGGCTAGCTCCGTTTGATGCCGATTACAGTGTGGAATTGGTTTTTTTTGTTCACACCCAAATCAAATGTCGCTAAGATTAACATCGAGCAGAGGCTGAAAACACTAATCTGATAAGACTGTTAATTGAGATCAAGCAGAGTTGGGATTAGGGCTCTGATTCCAATAGCACTGCGCCTTTCTCCCTCTCACAGATGTTGCGGAACTCGCGTGAGGTAATCCATAAAAACTGGTTGTTCATGATCTATTTAACTGAGGCAGTGAGCAGATTGTCCCTGTGGACACACGCTTTTGATTGAAGTCTACGCAACAACTAAAAAATATCCCAAATGAAAATAGATCAACGGAAAATTGAAAGAGGAGGGATTGGAAAAAGAGAGGGAAGGAAAAGGAGAGGGAAAGAGAGAGCGAGAAGGTTCTGCTTAGAGAGACATGAGCGAGGGCTGTGTTGGATTTCATTAGTATTAAAAGATCTTGTTTGAATGTTTAATTACAAGGCTCAGTGGCCGCAGAGCTCTCGACTTCCACTGTTTAAACGAACACTCGGTTTCAGTGACGCGCGCTGCACAAAGCACGAGCTGACTTTACCGGGGGCTCTCAGTACAGCAGCTCCCACGCCGCGTGATAAACGCCGGGCCTGCCTCCAGTCCTGGTTATCACTGACACACACCTCATTCCGCATTTCAAAGGCACTGATTTCGCTTTTCCCTTTGTGTTATCGTCAAAGCGACAGAAAGATATATTCGCTATTTGTTTAGGAATGGCAGCCGAGCTCCCCCCACCCTCGTCTACGTCCTCCTTTCCTCCTGATACACCGCCCCCCCCGGCCCCCACCCGCCCACCCCCACCCCCCTACCCCCACCCCCCTGCCTTCACCACTTAGGATAACAATACAATTAGCCCCCCCTCCCACCCGTTGTCGCCGTTAAAAAAAACATTACATCAACTGCTGTTAATGTTGTAAGTTCTCCACACGGTCATCATCAACATAATAGTCAAGCTGAATGATTGGGTTAGGAAGCAGAAGTTGCTTTCTTTAAGGGCAAGTCTAAGCATCGGAAAACTCCACACTTCTATGAATACAATCCGCCTTTGTGATTTGCAATTGTTTGTCAGCTCAACTTGTTGTTCTTTGCCAACCGTCAATATTTTGAATATTGGGAGTTAATTGTGTGCCGACCTTTACCTGTTTCACCGTTGTTTTGACTGATTATAATTAGTGATGCGACGAGAGGAGAAAGAGAGCAATTACCGTCTGTCGTCAACGAACAACAATGCTCTGTTGTGCTGTTTTGCAAACAGCCAAGACAGGCGCTGCTGGAGCCGATGAAAGCCAGGCTGAGAAACGGAAAGGGTGAGAGGGGGAGAGGGCAAGAGGAAAAGAGAGAAAGAGAGAATGAGAGGGACACACAGAGAGAGAGATGAGAGAGAGAGATAGAGATAGAGAGATTGTTTCTCTCTTCATGTGTTTATAATAAATCTTATGTATTGTCACTTCACTGTGAGATGCTTTGGCAAGTTTATTGTTTAATCTAAACATCCATGCCAGAGGAGCATCATAAATTGAATTGAACTCGAGAGAAAGTGGGAAAATCAAGGACAAACTGTGAACAAACTGGTACAGTATTTCATGCCTTCAGTTGATCCTATATGTTTACAGAGCATGAGGACAGATCATTATTTGGTTATCTATATGTCTCCTACATTTCACATGGTATCTTTTTGTGTCTCACAGCATGTGGTATAATTGTAATTCGACATACAGTAGCAACTACTAGATAGTACTACATAGTAAGTACTACACTCACTGAAATAGTCTGGTCCTGGCTGTTATTGGATTTTGATTGAAGTAATATCGACATTAAACAGGTTTTACACCCATTCCTGCTATGTGCTTTGCACAGTCACCTACCCACTCACCTACTCGATCTCTCTCTCTCTCTCTCTCTCTCTCTCTCTCTCTCCTCTCTCTCTCTCTCTCTCTCCTCTCTCTCTCTCTCTCTCTCTCTCTCTCCCTCCATCTCCCCACCGGTATAGGAAGGTGAAGTGATGATGTTAAACACATCCCTAGCCTTGGACGGGCTCAAGGGCAGCCACTCACAGGCATTTAAACACCAGCACGCGGTCGCTAGGGAAACGGCAATCCAGAGGCTCTTCCGATCTCTTGGCTCCCTATTAGCATATGTGCATACAACGGGCCGGCTCAAGGATGGAAACAAACGTGCGCGAAACAGTCCCGTCCATATTGATGTGGCTGAGGTGTGTGGGTGGGGAGCTTGACGTCAGAGGCCCTGGCTAGTGACCCTCGAGTGCTGTTTCCTTTGTGTGTTCATCTAGAGAGGACTGGTAAACACATTTGTATAGCAGCCCCGTGCTTCAGTACGCAGGGGAGTCACGTGACCGAGTGGGCCAGAGAGGAGCTCCAGCCACGGCGCTGGCCTGCCTCTTAGTATTGGGTCTGAAGAGGACCGCTTGAGTGTGTGGGTGTATGTATGCGCGTGTGCAGTGTGTGTGTGTGTGTTAGTGTGTGTGTGTTGGCTCCAGGAGGGTGGCAGAATCATCCCCAAATCCACATGTTAGGGTTAGAAAGGAGTTGCGGTCGTAATTGAATCCGTGGCGTTCTTTTCTTCTTCTCAGAGTGGGCGAGGACACCTGGAGAGCTTAGTGTTCCTTTCCTCCCCTTACACCTCTCTCTTCCTTCCTTCCTTCCTTTCTTTCTTCCTTTCTTCCTTTCTCCTCTTGACTGTGTCTGTCCTTTCCGCTAAGGAGTCGTGGGAGGGGGGAGTGGGAGATGAAAAGATCAGTCGGACGGCCTCTTAATGGAGCAGATGGGCCTCGGCAATAGGGAGCACCTGTGGATGGAGAGATAGAGGGATGGAGGGGGAGGGAGGCAGGGAGGGAGGGAGGCAGGGGAGGGAGGGAGGCAGGGAAGGCAGAGGAAGCAGTGAGCCTGTGTTAATGGTCAGACACCAGTAGTAGAGGGCTTTCACATGTTTATCATTTCGTTTTTCATTCTCTTTTTGTTGTGTTATTTTCCTGCCTGCCGACTGCTGCCGTTCAACTCTGGCTTGGGCTCGACAGCTGCTGATTGATACTGACAGCGTAGCTGTAGACAGCAGAGCCCAACAATACAAACAGCAGCAGGGAGATTGCAAGTCTGGACAAAAACATTGCATAGGCATAACAGGACAGCAGGCAGCAGAAACCATGGCTGTGTCCCCCCCCCCCCCAAGATAGTTTTTCTCACTATCAATGTGAATGAAATGTTTTGTTAAATTGGGGTTTCAATTCATTGTTTGGCTCAGGGGTTGATTAGACGGCGACAAAACACACGGACCAATGCACACACACACACTGACACACCACACACACACACACCATCCTTGGATGGTTGACATAACCAATTCTGTCAACCATGTACCATGAACTGGGCGGATACATAATCAGTTGGACTGTACTACACCATCTCACTCATGATTCCACTCTCTATCTGATGCTGCTGGGGCTGTAATGCTGAATGTGTCCAACCAGCTAGAGATACAGTAGGCGTGTGCGTGTGCGGATCGCTAGGTCAACAGGTCACCCCCATCCCCCGAGGCCCATTTCCTTTCCATCACACAACTTTTGACAAGAACCAGTGTTTGTCGAATGACACCGTGGGCACATACACCCACACACGCGCCACACTTGTAAGCCGTCTTTAGTTGTAAGTTATTCATTGGTAGGCCCATGTCTTTTCCCCACGTGTTCCAGTTCTTATTACCTCTCAGGCCGGCAGCTCAGTCTAAAGCCTGGGCTCAGCGCGGAGTCCCACACACTCTGGTCAGTCCTCGGGGATGAAGAGAGGTTCGACCAGCACATAGCCAAGGTCACCTTGAGAGGGAGGGGGAATATGACTTCTTCCTAGTTGCACTGCTCTCTACACGAGGTGCGCACACACACCCAGGCACACACACACACTCAGACACACACACACAGGCACACACACACACTCAGACACACACACACAGGCACACACACCACACGCTCTCAGGCACACACACAGGCACACACAGCGCAGGCGTACGCACACAAAACACACACACATATAGTGCAAATGCATTTTTGGTCTTCTGTTACAGATGGCCTTGCTCTAACTTACTCATATTGCAACCCCAGTGAATAACAATATTTCGTATTAGTTTGGGGTATATATATATATATATGGGGTTCCGTTATGATAGAATACATACTATAGAGTGGAGATGATGAAGATTCCTCCTCCCCTGTATATATCTTAGTTGCCTTGTGACCTTGTAGATCCACACATGGAAGTGATTTCCCTGATGGGGCTACGTCCCAGCCAATTACATTCACATTTGACATTTTATTCACTTAGCGACGCTATCATCCACAGCGGAGTACCAACGAGCATTTGGGCCAGTTACAAAGCACAAACCCTCCAATCAGCTCCCCTTCACGACCCTGCCAGTGTTCCTCCCACATGACGCGTGGTACGCGTAGCATGCGTGTGCGCCAGGATATCGCCAACATTTCCCACGCCGTCCACGGTGGCTTCACCAAGGCTCTGATTGGGTTCAGGGGAACCGCGCTAAACAAAAAAAAAACGTCCTTTCCCCCCCCCCCCCCCCCCCGTAAGTACAGGAGGGGAAGGATAGACAGAGGAGAGAGAGAGAGACTGTGAGATTGTGAGTGTGAATGAGAAGGAGAGAGACAGGGACAGAGAGAGAGATAGAATGTATGTGAGAGAGAAGGGTAGAGAGACTGAGTGTGTGTGAAAAGAGAGCGAGAAAAGAGAGAGAGGGGAGGAACGTGAGTGTGGGCAAGGTTTGTATCACCCTTCAACTAAACTCCCTCTGAACCGAAACACCCTCACACACCCTCACAACACCCTCACACACACCCTCCACACACCCTCACACACCCTCACACACACACACACAGCTCACACCACACACACACACACACAAACCCAGTGTGCCTCCATGTCCTCTCACCGGCAAAACAACAACATCAGCAGGCTGATTAAAAGAGCTATTCTTAAACAACACGTTATAGAAGCATACTCTTTCAACCCTCCCCCCCCCCACCACCCACACCCACCAACACACACACCAGCACACACATTCACACACACGTACGTGGACAATACGCACACAACCCGACATGCACACACCACTCCATGAACGTATGCAGGCTCCTCTCTCCCTCCTCTCCCGTCCTCTTGGTGAAACAGATAATGGTTTCCATAACCAGCCGTCCACGCCGCCCCACCGGCTGACAGGCACTTAGCCTGATCCCGAGTGACAGCCAGCCACGCCGCGCCCCCACCGATGACGAGAGAGGTCGGGAGAGGTCAGTCAGATCGGAGGCCGGCAGTGGATACGTGAAACAAACGCGGCGGTTAACACACCAGATTACAGTTAAATGTGATTTATATGTTCTTTTTTCTTTGTCGGTTTTCATTCGGACGCATCGTACGCGTGGGCACTTGTAGCCCCCCCCCCCCCCCCCCCCCCCCCCCCCCCTCACCCAGCACCACCCCCCTGCACGTCACAACCGCTCACGTTCAAGCGTGTGATCTCTCTGGGCGGCTGTTGTCAATCACAAAGTGTTTATTTGATTATCTCCCGCGGTGCTTACATTAACAGTGCCCTCTGTAATTCCCCGTGAATCAGCACAATATCAGGCAAAGCGATGGTGACAGGTGCCAACGTGAATCTGACAGTGTCTGAGGGGGCGTGCGCGAGCCATCTCCACGAGACCCTAATTGCTATTGATGGAACGCTGCAACAATCTTTACTTTCTTATTTGATTTCTCTATATTGGATCCCCGCACGCCTCGTTGTTTACCAACTCGTGATTTTTCCACTTTCGACAAACTTTTCCCCGGGTCTGAAACTCCTCCCGACACCTCAGTGCTGTGCGAGAACAGGAGGGTGTCGTGGAACTCTGCGCATCCTGGGTCCCTGTCTGCTCCCACCCCTGCAGCTCCTACCTCCGGGACCAGATCGAACTGGTCAGCTCTAATGGAGATGAATCCTCCGATGATATCGATCGATGATGAAGCCAACTGTACCACGACTCCCCTTGGGGAGTCGTGGTACAGTGGCTTCACATCGATCGATATCATCGGAGGATTCATCTCCATTAGAGCTGACCAGTTCGATCTGGTCCCGGAGGTAGGAGCTGCAGGGGTGGGAGCAGACAGGGACCCAGGATGCGCAGAGTTCCACGACACCCTCCTGTTCTCGCACAGCACTGAGGTGTCGGGAGGAGTTTCAGACCCCGGGGAAAAGTTGTCGAAGTGGAAAAAATCACGAGTTGGTAAACAACGAGGCGTGCGGGGATCCAATATAGAGAAATCAAATAAGAAAGTAAAGATTGTTGCAGCGTTCCATCAATAGCAATTAGGTCTCGTGGAGATGGCTCGCGCACGCCCCCTCAGACACTGTCAGATTCACGTTGGCACCTGTCACCATCGCTTTGCCGATATTGTTGCTGATTCACGGGGAATTACAGAGGGCACTGTTAATGTAAGCACCGCGGGAGATAATCAAATAACACTTTGTGATTGACAACAGCCGCCCAGAGAGATCACACGCTTGAACGTGAGCGGTTGTGACGTGCGGGGGGTGGTGCTGGGTGAGGGGGGGGGGGGGGGGGGGGGGGGGGGGGGGCTACAAGTGCCCACGCGTACGATGCGTCTCGAATGAAAACCGACAAAGAAAAAAAGAACATATAAATCACATTTAACTGTAATCTGGTGTGTTACCGCCGCGTTTGTTTCACGTATCCACTGCCGGCCTCCGATCTGACTGACCTCTCCCGACCTCTCTCGTCATCGGTGGGGGCGCGGCGTGGCTGGCTGTCACTCGGGATCAGGCTAAGTGCCTGTCAGCCGGTGGGGCGGCGTGGACGGCTGGTTATGGAAACCCATTATCTGTTTCACCAAGAGGACGGGAGAGGAGGGAGAGAGGAGCCTGCATACGTTCATGGAGTGGTGTGTGCATGTCGGGTTGTGTGCGTGTCCACGTACGTGTGTGTGAATGTGTGTGCTGGTGTGTGTGTGTTGGTGTGGTGTGGGTGTGGGGGGGGGGGGGTTGAAAGAGTATGCTTCTATAACGTGTTGTTTAAGAATAGCTCTTTTAATCAGCCTGCTGATGTTGTTGTTTTGCCGGTGAGAGGACATGGAGGCACACTGGGTTTGTGTGTGTGTGTGTGTGTGTGTGAGCTGTGTGTGTGTGTGTGAGGGTGTGTGAGGGTGTGTGAGGGTGTGTGTGAGGGTGTTGTGAGGGTGTGTGAGGGTGTTTCGGTTCAGAGGGAGTTTAGTCTGAAGGGTGATACAAACCTTGCCCACACTCACGTTCCTCCCCTCTCTCTCTTTTCTCGCTCTCTTTTCACACACACTCAGTCTCTCTACCCTTCTCTCTCACATACATTCTATCTCTCTCTCTGTCCCTGTCTCTCTCCTTCTCATTCACACTCACATCTCACAGTCTCTCTCTCTCTCCTCTGTCTATCCTTCCCCTCCTGTACTTACTGGGGGGGGGGGGGGGGGGAAAGGACGTTTTTTTTTGTGCGCGTGTTCCCCTGAACCAATCAGAGCCTTGGAAGCGTGGACGGCGTGGGAAATGTGGCGATATCCTGGCGCACACGCATGCACGCGTACCCACGCGTCATGTGGGAGGAACACTGGCAGGGTGTGAAGGGGAGCTGATTGGAGGGTTTGTGCTGTACTGGCCCAAATGCTCTGTTGGTACTCCGCTTTGGATGATAGCGTCCGCTAAGTGAATAAAATGTCAAATGTGAATGTCAATTGGCTGGGACGTAGCCCCATCCAGGGAAATCACTTCCATGTGTGGATCTACAAGGTCACAAGGCAACTAAGATATATACAGGGGAGAGAATCTTCATCATCTCCACTCTATAGTATGTATTCTATCATAACGGAACCCCATATATATATATATATACCCCAAAATAATACGAAATATTGTTATTCACTGTGGGTTGCAATATGAGTAAGTTAGAGCAAGGCCATCTGTAACAGAAGACCAAAAATGCATTTGCACTATATGTGTGTGTGTTTGTGTGCGTACGCCTGCGTGTGTGTGCCTGTGTGTGTGCCTGAGAGCGTGTGGTGTGTGTGCCTGTGTGTGTGTGTCTGAGTGTGTGTGTGTGCCTGTGTGTGTGTGTCTGAGTGTGTGTGTGTGCCTGGGTGTGTGTGCGCACCTCGTGTAGAGAGCAGTGCAACTAGGAAGAAGTCATATTCCCCTCCCTCTCAAGGTGACCTTGGCTATGTGCTGGTCGAACCTCTCTTCATCCCCGAGGACTGACCAGAGTGTGTGGGACTCCGCGCTGAGCCCAGGCTTTAGACTGAGCTGCCGGCCTGAGAGGTAATAAGAACTGGAACACGTGGGGAAAAGACATGGGCCTACCAATGAATAACTTACAACTAAAGACGGCTTACAAGTGTGGCCGTGTGTGGGTGTATGTGCCCACGGTGTCATTCGACAAACACTGGTTCTTGTCAAAAGTTGTGTGATGGAAAGGAAATGGGCCTCGGGGGATGGGGGTGACCTGTTGACCTAGCGATCCGCACACTACGCACACGCCTACTGTATCTCTAGCTGGTTGGACACATTCAGCATTCAGCCCCAGCAGCATCAGATAGAGAGTGGAATCATGAGTGAGATGGTGTAGTACAGTCCAACTGATTATGTATCCGCCCAGTTCATGGTACATGGTTGACAGAATTGGTTATGTCAACCATCCAAGGATGTGTGTGTGTGTGTGTGGTGTGTCAGTGTGTGTGTGTGCATTGGTCCGTGTGTTTTGTCGCCGTCTAATCAACCCCTGAGCCAAACAATGAATTGAAACCCCAATTTAACAAAACATTTCATTCACATTGATAGTGAGAAAAACTATCTTGGGGGGGGGGGGGACACAGCCATGGTTTCTGCTGCCTGCTGTCCTGTTATGACCTATGCAATGTTTTTGTCCAGACTTGCAATCTCCCTGCTGCTGTTTGTATTGTTGGGCTCTGCTGTCTACAGCTACGCTGTCAGTATCAATCAGCAGCTGTCGAGCCCAAGCCAGAGTTGAACGGCGCAGTCGGCAGGCAGAAAATAACACAACAAAAAGAGAATGAAAAACGAAATGATAAACATGTGAAAGCCCTCTACTACTGGTGTCTGACCATTAACACAGGCTCACTGCTTCCTCTGCCTTCCCTGCCTCCCTCCCTCCTGTCCTCCCCTCCCTCCCTGCCTCCCTCCCCTCCATCCCTCTATCTCTCCATCCACAGGTGCTCCCTATTGCCGAGGCCCAGCTGCTCCATTAAGAGGCCGTCCGACTGATCTTTTCATCTCCCACTCCCCCCTCCCACGACTCCTTAGCGGAAAGGACAGACACAGTCAAGAGGAGAAAGGAAGAAAGGAAGAAAGAAAGGAAGGAAGGAAGGAAGAGAGAGGTGTAAGGGGAGGAAAGGAACACTAAGCTCTCCAGGTGTCCTCGCCCACTCTGAGAAGAAGAAAAGAACGCCACGGATTCAATTACGACCGCAACTCCTTTCTAACCCTAACATGTGGATTTGGGGATGATTCTGCCACCCTCCTGGAGCCAACACACACACACTAACACACACACACACACTGCACACGCGCATACATACACCCACACACTCAAGCGGTCCTCTTCAGACCCAATACTAAGAGGCAGGCCAGCGCCGTGGCTGGAGCTCCTCTCTGGCCCACTCGGTCACGTGACTCCCCTGCGTACTGAAGCACGGGGCTGCTATACAAATGTGTTTACCAGTCCTCTCTAGATGAACACACAAAGGAAACAGCACTCGAGGGTCACTAGCCAGGGCCTCTGACGTCAAGCTCCCCACCCACACACCTCAGCCACATCAATATGGACGGGACTGTTTCGCGCACGTTTGTTTCCATCCTTGAGCCGGCCCGTTGTATGCACATATGCTAATAGGGAGCCAAGAGATCGGAAGAGCCTCTGGATTGCCGTTTCCCTAGCGACCGCGTGCTGGTGTTTAAATGCCTGTGAGTGGCTGCCCTTGAGCCCGTCCAAGGCTAGGGATGTGTTTAACATCATCACTTCACCTTCCTATACCGGTGGGGAGATGGAGGGAGAGAGAGAGAGAGAGAGAGAGAGAGAGGAGAGAGAGAGAGAGAGAGAGAGAGAAGAGAGAGAGAGAGAGAGAGAGAGAGAGAGATCGAGTAGGTGAGTGGGTAGGTGACTGTGCAAAGCACATAGCAGGAATGGGTGTAAAACCTGTTTAATGTCGATATTACTTCAATCAAAATCCAATAACAGCCAGGACCAGACTATTTCAGTGAGTGTAGTACTTACTATGTAGTACTATCTAGTAGTTGCTACTGTATGTCGAATTACAATTATACCACATGCTGTGAGACACAAAAAGATACCATGTGAAATGTAGGAGACATATAGATAACCAAATAATGATATGTCCTCATGCTCTGTCAACATATAGGATCAACTGAAGGCATGAAATACTGTACCAGTTTGTTTCACAGTTTGTCCTTGATTTTCCCACTTTCTCTCGAGTTCAATTCAATTTATGATGCTCCTCTGGCATGGATGTTTAGATTAAACAATAAACTTGCCAAAGCATCTCACAGTGAAGTGACAATACATAAGATTTATTATAAACACATGAGAGAGAAACAATCTCTCTATCTCTATCTCTCTCTCTCTCTCTCTCTCTGTGTGTCCTCTCATTCTCTCTTTCTCTCTTTTCCTCTTGCCCTCTCCCCTCTCACCCTTTCCGTTTCTCAGCCTGGCTTTCATCGCGCTCCAGCAGCGCCTGTCTTGGCTGTTTGCAAAACAGCACAACAGAGCATTGTTGTTCGTTGACGACAGACGGTAATTGCTCTCTTTCTCCTCTCGTCGCATCACTAATTATAATCAGTCAAAACAACGGTTGAAACAGGTAAAGGTCGGCACACAATTAACTCCAAATATTCAAAATATTGAGTTGGCAAAGAACAACAAGTTGAGCTGACAAACAATTGCAAATCACAAAGGCGGATTGTATTCATTAGAAGTGTGGAGTTTTCCGATGCTTAGACTTGCCCTTAAAGAAGCAACTTCTGCTTCCTAACCCAATCATTCAGCTTGACTATTATGTTGATGATGACCGTGTGGAGAACTTACAACATTAACAGCAGTTGATGTAATGTTTTTTTTTAACGGCGACAACGGGTGGTGAGGGGGGCTAATTGTATTGTTATCCTAAGTGGTGAAGGCAGGGGGGTGGGGGTAGGGGGGTGGGGGTGGGCGGGTGGGGGCCGGGGGGGGCGGTGTATCAGGAGGAAAGGAGGACGTAGACGAGGGTGGGGGGAGCTCGGCTGCCATTCCTAAACAAATAGCGAATATATCTTTCTGTCGCTTTGACGATAACACAAAGGGAAAAGCGAAATCAGTGCCTTTGAAATGCGGAATGAGGGTGTGTGTTCAGTGATAACCAGGACTGGAGGCAGGCCCGGCGTTTATCACGCGGCGTGGGAGCTGCTGTACTGAGAGCCCCCGGTAAAGTCAGCTCGTGCTTTGTGCAGCGCGCGTCACTGAAACCGAGTGTTCGTTTAACAGTGGAAGTCGAGAGCTCTGCGGCCACTGAGCCTTGTAATTAAACATTCAAACAAGATCTTTAATACTAATGAAATCCAACACAGGCCCTCGCTCATGTCTCTCTAAGCAGAACCTTCTCGCTCTCTCTTTCCCTCTCCTTTTCCTTCCCTCTCTTTTTCCATCCCTCCTCTTTCAATTTTCCGGTTGATCTATTTCATTTGGGATATTTTTTTAGTTGTTGCGTATAGACTTCAATCAAAAGCGTGTGTCCACAGGACAATCTGCTCACATGGCTCAGTTAAATAGATCATGAACAACCAGTTTTTATGGATTACCTCACCGCGAGTCCGCAACATCTGTGAGAGGGAGAAAGGCCGCAGTGCTATTGGAATCAGAGCCCTAATCCCAACTCTGCTTGATCTCAATTAACAGTCTTATCAGATAGTGTTTTCA
>CM042873.1:9384041-9401541 GCA_023658055.1 Thaleichthys pacificus
CCTCGTCTTATTCACTTGTACATATAACAGCCCTCATTGGCAGTTCATATAGTCACTTATTCTCTTTTTTCCTCCTTTAGTGTATACTTCACGATAATTCTACGTAGAACTACTAATTCACGTGATTTTTTATGATTAGATGGCAGCCGAGCTCCCCCCACCCTCGTCTAGTCCTCCTTTCCTCCGGATACGACAGCCCCCCCGGCCCCCACCCGCGCCCAACCCCACGCCCCACAACCCACACCCCCTGCTTCACCACTAGGATAAAAATACATGTAGCCCCACTCCCACCCGTTGTCGCCCGTTAAAAAAAAACATTACATAAGTGCTCACAATATTGTAAGTCTCCACAACGGTCATCATCAACATAATAGTCAAGCTGAAATGATTGGGTTAGGAAGCAAAAGTTGCTTCTTTTAAGGGCAAGTCTAAGCATCGGAAAAACTCACACTTCTAATGAATACAATCCGCCTTTGTGATTTGCAATTGTTTGTCAGCTCAACTGTTGTTCTTTGCCAACTCAATATTTTGAATATTTGGAGTTAATTGTGTGCCGACTCTTACCTGTTTCCACCTGGTTGTTTGACTGATTATAATTAGTGATGCGACGAGAGGAGAAGAGAGCAATTACCGTCTGTCGTCAACGAACAACAAGTGCTCTGTTGTGCTGTTTTGCAAACAGCCAAGACAGGCGCTGCTGGAGCCGATGAAAGCCAGGCTTGAGAAACGGAAAGGGTGAGAGGGGAGAGGGCAAGAGGAAAAGAGAGAAAGAGAGAATGAGAGGGACACACGAGAGAGAGAGAGAGAAGAGAGAGAGATAGAGATAGAGAGATTGTTTCTCTCTCTACTCGATGTTTATTAATATAAATCTTATGTATTGTCACTTCACTGATGAGATGCTTTGGCAAGTTATTGTTTAATCTAAACACCATGCCAGAGAGCATCATAGACTCTGAATTGAACTCGAGAGAAAGTGACTGGAAATCAAGGACCAAATGTGAAACAAACTGGTACAGTATTTCATGCCTTCAGTTGATCCTATATGTTGACAGAGCATGAGGACATATCATTATTTTGGTTATCTATATGTCTCCTACATTTCACATGTATCTTTTTGTGTCTCACAGCATGTGGTATAATTGTAATTCGACATACAGTAGGCAACTACTAGATAGTACTACATAGTAAGTACTACACTCACTGAAATAGTCTGGTCCTGGCTGTTGTATTGGATTTTGATTGAAGTTAATATCGACATTAAGACAGGTTTTACACCCATTCCTGCTATGTGCTTTGCACAGTCACCTACCCACTCACCTACTCGATCTCTCTCTCTCTCTCTCTCTCTCTCTCTCTCTCTCTCTCTCTCTCTCTCTCTCTCTCTCTCTCTCTCTCTCTCTCTCTCCTCTCCCTCCATCTCCCCACCGGTATAGGAAGGTGAAGTGATGATGTTAAACACATCCCTAGCCTTGGACGGCTCAAGGGCAGCCACTCACAGGCATTTAAACACCAGCACGCGGTCGACTAGGGAAACGGCAACTCAGAGGCTCTCCGATCTCTTGGCTCCCTATTAGCATAGGTGCATACAACGGGCCGCGCTCAAGGATGGAAACAAACGCTGTGCGCGAACAGTCCGTCCATATTGATGTGGCTGAGGTGGTGTGGTGGTGGGAGCTTGACGTCAGAAGGCCCTGGCTAGTGACCCCTCGAGTGCTTTTTCCTTGTGTGTTCATCTAGAGAGGACTGGTAGAAACACATTTGTATAGCAGCCCCAGTGCTTCAGTACGCAGGGGAGTCACGTGACCGAGTGGGCCAGAGAGGAGCTCAGCCACGGCGCGGCCTGCCTCTTAGTATTGGGTCTGAAGAGGGACCGCTTGAGTGTGTGGGTGTATGTATGCGCGTGTGCACGTGTGTTGTGGTGTTAGTGTGTGTGTGTGTGGCTCCAGGAGGGTGGCAGAATCATCCCCAAATCCACATGTTAGGGTTAGAAAGGAGTTGCGGTCGTAATTGAATCCGTGGCGTTCTTTTTCTTCTTCTCAGAGTGGGCGAGGACACCTGGAGAGCTTAGTGTTCCTTTCTCCCCTTTACACCTCTCTCTTCCTTCCTTCCTTCCTTTCTTTCTTCCTTTCTTCCTTTCTCCTCTTGACTGTGTCTGTCCTTTCCCGCTAAGGAGTCGTGGGGAGGGGGGAGTGGGAGATGAAAAGATCAGTCGGACGGCCTCTTAATGGAGCAGTTGGGCCTCGGCAATAGGGAGCACCTGTGGATGGAGAGATAGAGGGATGGAGGGAGGGAGGGAGGCAGGGAGGGAGGGAGGAGCAGGGGAAGGGAGGGAGGGAGGCAGGGAAGGCAGAGGAAGCAGTGAGCCTGTGTTAATGGTCAGACACCAGTAGTAGAGGGCTTCACATGTTTTATCATTTCGTTTTTCATTCTCTTTTTGTTGTGTTATTTTCTGCCTGCCGACTGCCGCCGTTCAACTCTGGCTTGCGGCTCGACAGCTGCTGATTGATACTGACAGCGTAGCTGTAGACAGCAGAGCCCAACAATACAAAACAGCAGCAGGGAGATTGCAGTCTGGACAAAAACATTGCATAGGCATAACAGGACAGCAGGCAGCAGAAACCATGGCTGTGTCCCCCCCCCCCCCAAGATAGTTTTTCTCACTATCAATGTGAATGAAATGTTTTGTTAAATTGGGTTTCAATTCATTGTTTGGCTCAGGGGTTGATTAGACGGCCGACAAACACACGGGACAAATGCACACACACACACTGACACACACACACACACACACATCCTTGGATGGTTGACATAACCAATTCTGTCAACCAATGTACCATGAACTGGGCGGATACATAATCAGTTGGACTAGTACTACACCATCCTCACTCACTGATTCCACTCCTCTATCTGATGCTGCTGGGGCTGAGAATGCTGAATGTGTCCAACCAGCTAGAGATACAGTAGGCATGTGCGTGTGCGTGTGCGGGATCGCTAGGGTCAACAGGTCACACCCATCCCCCGAGGCCCATTTCCTTTTCCATCACACAACGTTTTGACAAGAACCAGTGTTTGTCGAATGAGCACGTAGGGCACATACACCACACACACGGCCACACTTGTAAGCCTCGTCTTATAGTTGTAAGTTATTCATTGGTAGGCCGATGTCTTTTCCCCCACGTGTTTCCAGTTCTTATTACCTCTCAGGCCGGCAGCTCAGTCTAAAGCCTGGGCTCAGCGCGAGTCCCACACCACTCTGGTCAGTCGCCTTCGGTGGATCGAAGAGAGGTCGACCAGCACATAGCCAGGTCACTTGAGAGGGAGGGGGAATATGACTTCTTCCTAGTTGCCACTGCTCTCTACACGAGGTGCGCACCACACACCCAGGCACACACACACACTCAGACACACACACACCAGGCACACACCACACACTCAGACACACACACACGAGGCACACAACACACACGCTCTCAGGCACACACACAGGCACACACACGCAGGCGTACGCACACAAACACACACACATATAGTGCAAATGCATTTTTGGTCTTCTGTTACAGATGGCCTTGCTCTAACTTACTCATATTGCAACCCACAGTGAATAACAATATTTCGTATTATTTTGGGACTATATATATATATATATGGGGTTCCGTTATGATAGAATACATACTATAGAGTGGAGATGATGAAGATTCTCTCCCCTGTATATATCTTAGTTGCCTTGTGACCTTGTAGATCCACACATGGAAGTGATTTCCCTGGATGGGGCTACGTCCCAGCCAATTGACATTCACATTTGACATTTTATTCACTTAGCGGACGCTATCATCCAAAGCGGAGTACCAACAGAGCATTTGGCCAAGTACAGCACAAACCCTCCAATCAGCTCCCCTTCACACCCTGCCAGTGTTCCTCCCACATGACGCGTGGGTACGCGTGCATGCGTGTGCGCCAGGATATCGCCACATTTCCCACGCCGTCCACGCTTCCAAGGCTCTGATTTGGTTCAGGGGAACACGCGCACAAAAAAAACGTCCTTCCCCCCCCCCCCCCCCCCCCCCCCCCCCGACCACAGGCGCGACCTACCCCCCCGCGACAACGCAGAGGAGGAGCCGGAGCGGAGAACGTCAGATCCCCGTGCCAGTGCACCAGGGACGTTTCCCTTAGACGAGCTGCCTCTGGCCTCTGGTATCCAGAGTGACTGTACATCAGACAGACTCATCTTCTTCAGGTGGGAGTGGATGAGTGCTTTTCAATCCAACGAGATGATAACAGTCCTAAGCGTGCATCTCAGAGCTGGGGGGGGGGGGGGGGGGGGTTCTCGTCTGGCCCGAGCTGACACACGGCGTAGATGATCACCATTACAAATGGACTATTTAAGGAGGCGGAGGGGGCGAGGGGGAGGAAGGGGCTACTTCTGGGTAAGTGGTGCCTAGTGCCGTATCCCCTCCACTCCTGGTGTGTTATGTTTGGATAGAGCACCGGCTAAAGAGGATTTGCTGTCGCTGGGTGCACTCACGCTAATGTTGGACTTCAATACCCAAACGCGACTCGCGCTAAGGGGTCTTGTTAAACACGATACATTCTTGAGAGACCTCTCATAGCATTGGCTCTTATCTTCAAGG
This sequence comes from Thaleichthys pacificus, assembly GCA_023658055.1. Classification (NCBI taxonomy): domain Eukaryota; kingdom Metazoa; phylum Chordata; class Actinopteri; order Osmeriformes; family Osmeridae; genus Thaleichthys; species Thaleichthys pacificus. Next base: position 9,388,670 of record CM042873.1, read on the forward strand.
ACTGTCATCTAACAGTATCAAATAACTCTCGCAACGCTCCCCACAATCTCCATTTATGGGTGGATGTAGCTATATATTAGGTGCTCTCTCTCTGTCTCTGTCTCTCTCTCTCTCCTCGTTCTCTCCTTCTCTCTTAATCCCCCCCTTGCTCACACACACACAACACACACACACACCCACACACACACACACACACCCCCACACACACACACACACCCACGCACACACACACACACACACACACCATGTATGTGTCAGGTGCTGGTTGCGCTTCACCTGCACACTACAGAGGAAACAGGCCACGTGTGACTGATGCAGATGCATTGGGTCAGGGTCTGTCCACAGCCAGGCAGACACAGCTATCGGCTGAGGAGGGAGTAAGACAGGAGGGGAAGGATAGACAGAGGAGAGAGAGAGAGACTGTGAGATGTGAGTGTGAATGAGAAGGAGAGAGACAGGGACAGAGAGAGAGATAGAATGTATGTGAGAGAGAAGGTAGAGAGACTGAGTGTGTGTGAAAAGAGAGCGAGAAAAGAGAGAGAGGGGAGGAACGTGAGTGTGGCAAGGTTTGTATCACCCTTCAGACTAAACTCCCTCTGAACCGAACACCCTCACACACCCTCACACCACCCTCACAACCCTCACAACACACCCTCACACACCCTCCACACACACCCTCACACACACACACACAGCCTCACACACACACACACACACACAAACCCAGTGTGCCTCCATGTACTCTCACCGGCAAACAACACATCAGCAGGCTGATTGAAAGAGCTATTCTTAAACAACACGTTATAGAAGCATACTCTTTCACACACCCCCCCCACACACACACACACACCAACACACACACCAGCACACACATTCACACACACGTACGTGGACACACCACTCCCATGAACGTATGCAGGCTCCTCTCTCCCTCCTCTCCCGTCCTCTTGGGAAACAGATAATGGGTTTCCATAACCAGCCGTCCACCGCCGCCCCACCGGCTGACAGGCACTTAGCCTGATCCCGAGTGACAGCCAGCCACGCCGCGCCCCCGCCGATGACGAGAGAGGTCGGGAGAGGTCAGTCAGATCGGAGGCCGGCAGTGATACGTGAAACAAACGCGGCGGTAACACACCAGATTACAGTTAAATGTGATTTATATGTTCTTTTTTTCTTGTCGGTTTTCACTCGAGACGCATCGTACGCGTGGGCACTTGTAGCCCCCCCCCCCCCCCCCCCCCCCCCCCCCCTCACCAGCACCACCCCCGCACGTCACAACCGCTCACGTCAAGCGTGTGATCTCTCTGGGCGGCTGTTGTCAATCACAAAGTGTTATTTGATTATCTCCCGCGGTGCTTACATTAACAGTGCCCTCTGTAATTCCCCGTGAATCAGCAACAATATCGGCAAAGCGATGGTGACAGGTGCCAACGTGAATCTGACAGTGTCTGAGGGGGCGTGCGCGAGCCATCTCCACGAGACCTAATTGCTATTGATGGAACGCTGCAACAATCTTTACTTTCTTATTTGATTTCTCTATATTGGATCCCCGCACGCCTCGTTGTTTACCAACTCGTGATTTTTTCCACTTCGACAACTTTTCCCCGGGGTCTGAAACTCCTCCCGACACCTCAGTGCTGTGCGAGAACAGGAGGGTGTCGTGGAACTCTGCGCATCCTGGGTCCCTGTCTGCTCCCACCCCTGCAGCTCCTACCTCCGGGACCAGATCGAAACTGGTCAGCTCTAATGGAGATGAATCCTCCGATGATATCGATCGATGATGAAGCCACTGTACCACGACTCCCCAAAGGGGAGGGTGGGGGGGTGGGGGGGGGGGGGGGGGGGGGGGGGGGGGGTGGGGGGGGGGGGTGGGGGGGGAGCCAATGGAGAGACACGACCATGTGGCCCTGGAGCACAAAGACAAACACGTGAACCAGAAAGAACCACGGAGGCTGACGGAGGAGTCGAAAACGAGGAGAAGGATGGAGAGTGTAATATAGTCTGCCAGGGCTGACTTTGGGAATTATTGAAAACATGAATAAATGGGTTCTCTGAGTTTTGCTTTCTCCAGACATGTTGTGCTGCTCTGTGTTTCTCTTTCTTCTCCCCGAACCGGGATAGTTAGAGAAGACTATCTCGCGTCACGGCTCGATCTAGATCAAAGGTACCTTTGACTGCAATATGCCGCGAAGTCTAATCAGAAATCCAGTCAGTGCTCCTGCTGCCTGACTGGGTCTGTCTGTCTCTGTGTGCGCGCAAAACGCCTCAACATGCAGCTGTTGATGCCTTTGAAAATGTTTCATCCATCCTGCTGTTATCATGCTTTTTGATTACAGTTTCTGTGTGGTAGTTTGAGCCCATGCAACAATGAGGGCCTGTATTACATCAGCAATATAAAGGGTTCAATTCGACATGGTAGACGACTACACACAGCATTCTTTATGTCTCCTGTTATGACAGAGGAGACTGAATGGGCTGTGGATGCACAAGTTCAACACAGAGCCCCAGAATAGGCCATTAGAAATAGGCAGCAGATGAAACATCAGCATGCAATGGATTTCTTACCTGTTGCAAAGCAGATATGAGCTCGTTACGGCGGTTTTGCGCGAAAACCCTCTCCCCTCTCCCCTCTCCCCTCCCCCATTCACACATGCACACATGCACAGCCAAACATGAAATATGGAAGTGTTTCACCTTCACCTAGTGCAGCTTTGTGTTGACTCTACGAGCCGGTCACATGTGGATGTCTGCTGGATGACCATCTGGAATCCTGTTGTCTTGGTCACCACTTGTCACAGAGGGCTCTGCTTTGATGCTCCCCTCCTGAGAGGCTTGCTAGCGGGCTACCAGAGCACCACCAAATCAGACCACTGCAGACCAGTCCAGTCCAAAAACCAGACCACTGGATGGGAAGTGTGCGTACCAAATCAAGTCGAACCGTTCCTTGCGTCTGTTGTCTTTGGACACAGCGAGGCGGAGGCTCTCAGGCTGGCCTTGTTGACCTACTGAACGCTGTCGCACAGGCCTCGCTGTTCGACACAGCCTCCACACGGCGATGGATCGACCTCAGCGCCGCACGCTGGCGGGGGAAGAGAGCCCTAATTCACTTTGGCTGAGCTCATCATTTGCATACAAAGACGTCTTATTTGCATAGCTGTTCTGGTGGAATTAGCATGCTGGGTAGAGACCATGGGAGGACTTGGGCCGGTGCGCGGCGCTGATGTGTTAATAGTTAATGCTATACGATGCTCGGGTCCGCCTCTGTGTGGTTGTGTGATGGTTGTCGGTTGTGTGACTGCAACGACGCGGAGAGACTGAACAATCATCCGGCTTCCTCCGCCAGACGGTCTCTCGCTTTCGCTCTCTTGTTGACTCTCTTCTCTCTTCTTTGCTCGTTCTCTTTCTGTCTGTCTGTCTGTCTCTCTCCCTCTCTATGTCTGTCTCGCTCCGTCTTACCTGACCTCTCCTGTTTCGACGCGTTTGTTCCTTGCTGCGAGTCCTCCCTCCCTCGCTCTCTCCTGTCCTCTCAATAACCCCTCTCTTTCTCTCTCTCTCTCTCTCTCTCTCTCTCTCTCTCTCTCTCTCTCTCTCTCTCTCTCTCTCTCTCTCTCTCTCTCTCTAACTTCCACTCTCTCTCACTATTTCTCTCCCTCTCTCTCTCTCTCTCTCTCTCTCTCTCTCCCTCCTTCTCCCCGCCTCTCATCTCTCTACTCGTTTGTTCTTTCCCGTGGACCACCTCAACCTCGCCCCCCTCCCTTCGTCCTCGACCGTGCTCCTTTGTGTCGGCGTTCTCTCCTCCCTCCGTGCCCCCCCCCTCTCCCCTCCACGCACCACCAGGAGCCCTGAGTCACGCCAGCGCGACTCCTACTTAGCATGGACTCACAGAGAGCCCTATTCAAAATGCTAAATTGCTCCCGTGTAAAGCACAATGGGCCCAGCGTCATTCAGAAAGGCCAGTGGTCGCCGCGGGCTAGCGTTAGCATTCTCCTGAAATACAAACCTTATCTCCCGCAGTAATGGAGGAGAGTCGTAATAAGGGCCGTCTCGCCACAGAGAGGACTTGTGAGTGGAGGCATTAGCATTGGCGTCAGGGAAATGGAGAGGGCCTTTGAAAGACGGCAGCGTGTCATGCTGTGCACGGCGTGGCGAGAGTTTGGGAGGAAGTCCCGGTGAAACTCGTGAAGAGCACCGACGGGATTGTCACGATCGAGAGTGTCGGTTGGCAACAGCAGCGCATTGTAATGCACACTTATTCATGTAAACATGACCCAGAGGAGATCGTCGACAAATACACACACGCGCCCACACGCAGGCACAAACATTCCCATCCAGAAAGAGAGACACACGCAGCCCCCCCCCCCCCCCAGCACACACACACACACACAGGCACCACACGCACAGAGAAGACACACATTGCTGCATGTATCATTGCTGAAACAATTGCTATTCCCTTGCCTAGGATGACATTGGTAAGAGATTATAGTTTTACCCAGTGGATGTGGTCGGGGGATTAGATTCTACACTCTGGTGCAGGAAATGGTGCCCTGCCATGGGGTCGTTCTCAAATCTATTCTATATTTGAGTTATTCCTTTTTGTATAAGAAAGTGAGAGACATTGAGAGGGAGGGAGGGAGCGAGGGAGGGACATTGAAATGAATATATACTGTAGATGGTCAGAAACAGTAAGAAAAATACAGAGAGAGAAAGAGAGAGAGAGGGAGAGAGAGAGAGAGGGAGAGAGAGAGAGAGAGAGAGAGAGAGAGTGGGTGAGAGAGAGAGAGAGAGAGAGAGAGAGAGAGAGAGCAGGGGAGTGTCAGAAATAGCGAAAGAAACCAAAAAACACCTCAACTCGGACCGACATTGTGAATTGGGCCATACTGTGTGATATACAGTGTGTTGACGCTTGCACTTTACCACCCATGAAGCCTCCCCTTTAGTTTGAAGTCCCCCTTCATTTCCATTACAGGACCCAATCACACTGTAGCTACCTGGATCAATACTGTCAGGGTACTAAATACAAAGATTGCTTAGCGAGACGCTTCTCTGCCATCACAGAGAAGCACTAATGGCCTCCAAACTAAGGCCAGGGTCCTACAGTGCAAAGCTTTCATAGTTGTTGTTGTTTTCTCGAACCCTGCCTCAGTAAGGGTGGAGGGAAAAATAGAGAACAAAGAGTTAGCTGAAGATTACATTACATTTAGTCATTTAGCAGACGCTCTTATCCAGAGCGACTTACAGTAAGTACAGGGACATTCCCCCCGAGGCAAGTAGGGTGAAGCGCCTTGCCCAAGGACACAACATCATTTTGCACGGCAACCTTCTGATTACTAGCCCGATTCACTAACCGCTCAGCCACCTGACTCCCACTCTACATCGCCCGACATGTGTATAGTGTCTTGCCTTTTTACGTAAACCCAGCGCATTCCAGTCCATTTGATTGGGCTGTTATTGAACGCTGGACAGTGTGAATGGAGCTTTGTGCAAGCCTTGGTGTGGGGACTGAACCGAGGTGTGGGTCAGAGACAGGGCAGTGGGCAGGCACAACATCAACACTGTGACTGATTAGAGGGAAGTGGCTGTGGTAATCCTGGGGAGTCACTGGAGTCGCACGCACGCACACACACACACACACACACACACACACACACACACACACACAGAGGCACAGGCAGAAGCACACTCGCACACACATACGCACAGGGATGGACATGCAGAAGTACACACACTCACACACAGACACATTCAGACATAGGATGGGTCTATATCATTTGGCTGTATGCTCAAATTACTATAATTAGTCGGTTGGTTTCCAGGAATGCTTCCATGGCCTGAGATATTTGGACTTTTTCAATTAATTATCTTTCACACTGCGTTTTCCTTCTGTCTCGTATTTTTCCTTGTTTGTTAGGTTATGAGAACACTGTATGGCAAAACTCAATTGAGCCTATTTGACTGCCAGTTCAAATACAAATACTCACCTTTCACACAGGCCATGAGAATGGGAGCAGATTGAAATTCCTGGTTGAGTCACTCAAAATCTGCGTTCAATTCCCTCAATCTCTCGCCAACCTCTGTTTTTGTGCTGAGGAGGATTCTGACTGCACCTTGCCATGCAAGACGACCCACTTGAGGACCCGTGCGAGCGTGAGAGTCCTGAATCAATGTTTGCACACCACTTGTGTCTTCGAGAAGGTGCTCGTCAAGATAATGCGGTTGATTGACTGACAAAAAACGATGCTTTGTGGACAAAAGAGCCTATTAGATGTGCCGATGAGAGAAAAGATTCAGAACTTCGACTCGTCTAGACTACAATAACACAGATAACCTCCCTCTCCTCTCCTCTTCAGTCACGTAAGACCCAGGCATGGAGTACCTATATCCCTGCATGGCCTCCGCAACCCTTCCAAGCATCATCATCCCTCAAAGTTCCTTCTGAACAGCAACCTCAAACTATCGGAAATCGTTACTTGCACCCTTGTTCTCTCCTCGTTGCTCGTTAACTAATTACAGCGTACGTTGTCCTACCGTCAGTAGTCCTAAAAGCTCGCGCCCCCCCACCGCCCCCCTCACCTCTATCGATCACCAGAGAACACTCTAGACCAAGTTTTCTCTCCCCTGCTGGTGGTTCCCACTTGGATAGACTGATTACAGGGGGAGCTGGTGGAGATGCTAATTTGTTCTTGACTGCGGGAGCGAGTCATTAAGGGGAAACCTTTATACCCCTGGGGTGGGGGGGTGGGGGGTGGGGGGTGTCTGTGTGTTTGGGGGGGGGGGAGTGAAGGGTGCAGCCTGAAAGTAAACAAAGATCAGAGGGAGTGTTTGCTCAGCATGTTCAAAGTTATGAAGTTGTGTGTGTGTGTGTGTGGTGGCGGGGGGATGCTGATTTCAATGCATGTCTTGGGTACACGTGCTTCTGAACTAATGGATACTCTCTCTCTCTCTTCCTCCCCTTCTCTCTATCACGCCTGCTCCTGTACACGGATGTGCCTATGCAGGTGAGTGCTCCTTCAGATTGTGTTGACGCTGTGCATACAGAACGTAATGGGAGTCTCTGGACAGTGTGTGCCTGTTTGGCAGCATCACTCGTAGGACTCAGCCAACGTACACACCAAATCCATATTGTGTGTGTCCTCAAAGGCTTTACAGCCAAAGTCCATCTTTCTCTTTCTCCCTCCCTTTCCCTCTCTCTCTCTCTCTCTCTCTCTCTCTCTCTCTCTCTCTCTCTCTCTCTCTTTCTCTTTCTCTTTCTCTTTCTCCCCCTCCCTCTCTCTCTCTCTCTCTCTCTCTTTCTCTTTCTCTTTCTCTTTCTCTTTCTTCCTCTCCCTCTCCCTCTCCCTCTCCCTCTCTCTCTCTCTCTCTCTCTCTCTCTCTCTCTCTCTCTCTCTCTCTCTCTCTCTCTCTCTCTCTCTCTCTCTCTCTCACACTGGAGCAACAACAGGTGTGAGGCAGCTGAAGGAGACCCATGTGTGTCATGGTGTCATGGTGTCATGGTGTCATGTGTGTCATGGTGTCATGGTGTCATGTGTGTCATGTGTGTCATGGTGTCATGGTGTCATGGTGTCATGGTGTCATGTGTGTCATGGTGTCATGTGTGTCATGGTGTCATGTGTGTCATGGTGTCATGGTGTCATGGTGTGGCGGTGTGGAGGTGTGGATGTGTGGTGTGTTTAGAATGCACCGAGAAAACCATCCATCACTTCCTAACTGGGAGGACGATGAGTGCACGAGAGTTTGCAAAGCCAGACGGGATTGCTGTTTGTTCTGTTGTGTGTGCGTGGGGGGTGTGAGTGCGGGGGGGAGGGTGTGTGTGCGGGGGGGAGGGTGTGTGTGTGTGTGGGAGTGGATATGCGTGTGTTTATTGAAGTTGGTGTGAGGATGCTCCAGTGTGTAACAGTCTGTATAATCAAGGATATACATCTTATTGAAGCACTGTAGCTTCCTGGGTGATTATGCAGAGTGCTTCAAATGACTGCCACGTCGGAGAAGAATAGGCTAAATGAAGTCTTTATGGCGCCCGCTGCCAGGGTGGCTTTCTGCAGCTCGCTTTCATTGAGATGCTTCTCTTTCCTTGGCGTGCCATTAAACACCTACGAATGTGCTACCTAGTTCCTTGTTCCAAACACATAAATATGTAAATACACACGGCGCATGTTCAGATGGATGGTGCCGGAACACCGTTTAGTTAAAACAGGGTGTTTTGTCTCATCTTTTATGTATTTTGTGTCTGTTAAAATGATGGTATTGTTGCTCTTTGAAGGCAACTCAGTGTTCTGTCTTTAGCTGGTCTAAATACATTCTTTTTTATTTTTGATGCTAGTTAGGTTCTGGAAAAATGTCGCCCATTTCACATATCTGGGCTGAAACAGTTACGGTTCTAGCATACTCTGTTACCATGAGAGGATCTCCACATCCTTTTAACACACAATGACCCAATTCTCTCTAATGTCCAGCACTAAGTCGTTGTTACTTCTGTGCCTTATGTACTAAAGGCAAAGTTGCTTGGTGTCAATGGGATGGATCTTACTGGAATACAGCGACTTGGGGTGTCACATACTTTACACACACACACAGACACACACACACACTGACAGCAGGAACCTGTTCTATCTGGATTTGAATCTCAATCGAGGCGATGACTTATGGAGTCGTTGGCGCATGCTGTATACTATCTACTGGTCGAGAACGGACATGTCCACCTCTTGCTGGTTTTCGGTTGGATTATCATAGATCTCTCTCCTATCCTCAGATCTGAAATTGATCTGAATCTTATCTCATCTTCATCCCAGGCCAAGCTTTCTGAAACCTCTGTGGCCACCATTTCATGGCTATCATTGGTTTTTACAGGCATGGGATTATTTTTTCCTAATATCACAGTTAGTGTAATGCTGTCTGCCATGTGGGGACAGAAAATTAGATTTTCCCTGCTGCGCTAGTGCTGCACTCACCCGGCTAATAACAGCAATCAGTTACCCCAGCCCTGGCTCTCATTTGGCTCTAATATGCTCGGATGGACTGCAAGCTGTTCCAGAGGTGCTGGTGGGGAGTCTGCAGAAGTTGCTGTAGGAGAGAGAGAGAGAGAGAGAGAGAGAGAGAGAGAGAGAGGGGGGGGGGGCAGAGAGTGACAGTGAAACACAGGGTGCGAGGCAGAAATTTCGAAAGTTATGGCCAAAAATATCGAAATGAATAAAAACAAGATAGAGCAATGGGTCGATAGATCCATAAATCCAGGTGAGAAGGTCGATAGAATGAGCACACACACACAACGACTTTCTTGCTTCCCCCCTCCCCCCCCCCCCCTGTACATTACCTTAGATAAGGTGATGTGGAAGTACCTCTGACCATGTAGAACACCAAGTCTGGACTAATTCAGCTGTCAGGCCTCGTCCATTTGGCGTCTAATGCCTAGTTTCAGAGCAGCCATCTTAATAGCAGCTTCCACCTCCCCATACTCACACCACCCAAGGATTTATGCTCTCTCTCTGTAATTCTGTTCCCTCGGAGTTAGAAAGGTTACCTGTTATCCTCAAAGATCGCACATTACCGGGCTAAGTGCTTTTTTTACTGCCTCCTACCATTCGCACGGCCTTAAACCGGGGCCCAGATATATTAAAAGCTTTTTTAAGTAGCGGGCCATTTTGAGAGCGTGTTGGAAGCAGGTCCACTCTTCCCTGTCTGAAGCCCTCCATCAGCGTTTCTTTGTGTCCCACCTTATCTTAAGTTAGCGCATCGTAACCTAGCATTTGCGGATACATATAAAAAGGCCAACGTTCTCCCGGGAAAGACAGGTTGGCTTTATGAAGGTTTGATGTTGACGTCGAGGAGGGCCGGGGCTGGAATCAGAGCGCTCTGAGCCGAACGCCCCGCTCCTCTGACGGAGCTCCGTCTGGTCTTGACGGAGATGTTTGGCAGGCGCCATTGTCTCCTCGAGGGGCCGTTGACGGGGGCCTTGATTACGCGATGAAAGCGTTGCCGTTAATCAAACGCCGCCTGCAGCTGCTCCTCGCGAGCGGAGGGTGTGCGCGTGTGTGTGTGTGGGGGGTGGGGATAAACAAGCCACAGCGTCTGGCACAGCAGAGAGACGAGGATCCCAAATGTGCGTCGACATCACAGACCGCCGCATGCTAAAGAGGAGAGGGATGACGAGGCAGACGAGGCCGGGCGCCATCTTTTCCCCCCACTGAGCTAACTACAGTACGAAGCCGCTCCAAAGTCAAAGTGAAACAACGGTCTCCAATGTACACATTGGCTCATCCTATACAAACCATAATAACACACTGACAAGCATATCTTCGTGGCAGAGTAGGCCTGACAATGTTACTTTCAGACTTCTTTCATACTTAACCGACTGTAATATTTTGTGTTAGCTACTATACCATCTGACAACCATATACTGTATATGTATATATGTATTGAAATTTAACATTGCAGGCTTTCATCGTACACTGTAGGTAAATTATCTTTGTTTGTTTAGCATGATATAATACTTAGGACTTGGCCTATGCCCTGAAAATGTCGCCTTCACACAAATCTATATCTGTCATTAGCACTCTTTGGGGTCTGTGTGTGGTAAAGGTTAGTGACAATCTGGAGTACTTCAATCTTGAGGCCTGTTGTGAGGCATTTCCTGTCCCCCAGGTGACGTATTGATTGACTGCTTGGGATGTTGTCCTCTCCTTCTCTCTCTCTTCCCTCTCTGGTTCTCTCCCGTGTTTTCTGTTGCCGTGAAGGTCAGTTTTTTGACACTCTTTTTTCGGTCGTCGTCCCCCCCCCGCCCCCCTCCCCATCTGACACATTTACAAGACAGAGATCACTACTTATGCTCTGCTGTCGGCTTCGGGTTTGGATCGAAAAGAATAACCAGTCAGTTCGGGTTCACGTGGATACCAAACGAAGCTGGAAAAAAAGAGACTTAGAGAGCAATACAAGGACACAAAGGAAGGCAGCGGCACTCTGGAGTACCTTGGGAGGGCGAGGGGCGGGCGGGGGGGGGGGTAGTTGTGACCCTGGGGGAACCCTGAAGGTTTGCCACTGATGAGCATCCTTGTTGACTGAGACTGATTGCGGGGGAGCGACGAGAGGCGCTGCGACTCAACCGGTTGTTCCATTGACCCGCCCAGCGCCGAGTAACCATTGATCTTGTATCGACGCCTGGGCGAATAGGAGATAAGCTGTCGGGCCGGCTGAGATAAGCGCCTGCCGTTCACTGACAGCCGGCGACGAGACGGAGGACGGCGAGGACGGCGCAATGTCAAACGTGTCGTCCAAGTGGTCCAAGTGGGCCGTTCCCTTCCACTAAAGGCAAACTCGACATCTCAACCTTCACAAGAGGACACGGTCTGGTCCGCACCCCTGAAATCAAGCCCGGTAGCGTGTGACGCTACATCACATTAGACCATGTCCCTCTTAAGCTAAGTGTCCGTTGCCTGACAGAACGAAATCCATCAATCATTCCTTTTTTATTTGATAAAGTAACTGAGGTTCATGTAAGGTCGCAAATGGAGAAAAATGGGTGATTGAATCAAAGAAATGGAAAATCTATAATGTTAAAAGTACAGACATTAAAACAAATGGTAAGTTGATTGGAAGCCAATTCCACTTCGAAAGGCCGAACGCATTCATTGATTGAACTGATACCGTACAAATCCCAGGAAGAAATTAGTCATCTTTCATGGAAGTCAAAGACGGCCATTTTGAAAAAGTAATCTGAACTCCAGGCAGGTTCCAATTGAATGGGTTTGTTGAGAGGCAAGCAGCCTTTCTTTTTAAGGTGTTGGATGTTAAGAAGGTGTTAAATCTCCAACACATCACGCTTCACACATTCCCTCAGAACAGCCGTCAAACCTTTGAGCAAGACGCTTGCATCGTAAAAAAAACATGGAATAAATCTCAGCGCGGACAGGCAAAACTCTGGGGGGAAAACAAGCCCTTTTGAAATGGCTGCCGCAGCAACACAATGAACACGAAGACGTTGCTAAGGGCTGCGAAACAAGGGCTGACGCCTAACCATTCTCCACAGAAAACTTCACAAAGCTATAACTGGCCATTATATCATGAATAATAGATAGCGCTTCAGCTAACCAGTTAGCCAGTCCCTCTGTTGAGTCTTTCCCTGAAGGCGAACTGTAATGGCTTAACAAGCTCACGCGCTCAAACAGCCTTAGAGGCACTCTCTGTGTTCTGTCCTTCACTGCTTGGTCCTTCTCAGATCTATGGACACCCTTGCTGCTGGGACTTACACGGGAGAGATCTTTTCTCTCCCTCTCTCCATCCTCCCTCTCTCTTTCTCTCTCACTGTACCCCAGAGGCAGGGGGTATGTGTACAACCCATTCTCTCCCTTTCTCTCCCCCCCCTTCCTCCATTTCTTCCTCTCTCCCCCCTACCTCCCTTTCTCTATCTCTCTCCCGGTGTCCCAGAGGCGGGCGCGGGAGATGCCATTCGTGTGAAGTGGAACGGCATTTTTTTCGCCACAGCCTTTTGGAAGCGAGGCCCCTGTCGGTCTGCACGGCGCTGGGCCCCGCCCGCCGGGGCTGCGGCTGGCCCCCTCTGGGGAACGCCAAGGGGCCGCCTGCCACCCAGGACTCACACACAGTGCTGCAGGAGGTCGGGGGAGGCAGAAGGAGGGGAGGTAGAAGGAGACGGAGGAGAATGGGAAGAGAGCTTGGAGCAGGGGGGAGAGATGGAGGGTGGACCGTCAAGGGGGGGGGGGGGGGGGAGGGGGGGGGTCGTGAGAAGGAGACGCGGTGGGGAATATCCCCCGGGAGGCACAAAGCTTTGGTTGGTCTTTCGTAGCCTCCTTTCTCTATCATCTAGGGTACTTTTTCCTCAGGGGGATTTCGACAAAATGTTTATCCGCTTTCCCCCTGCTTTGCTC